>JASGAU010409790.1:49639-59676 GCA_030220045.1 Australoheros facetus
CCCCAATGCTATTTCTCCAACCCAAGCAGCAATTGTAGTTGACTGCAGTCGGTTGAGTCCATGCGTCGCAGCGGGGGTGTTAATGAATTCCAGCAGACTGCTAAATGAGGACTTATTAAAGCGCTGCCGCCTCATAGTTTGACATTTCAGAGCTTCTGGTGGAGTTTTAAATCGCTGCCTCTGCAAATGTCACTCGCTGACTCTGTGGAAGGGCTGACCATATGAATAGAAGCTAGAGCTAGACTTGGCTATAGATTGTGAGAGAGAGTGAGTTTGTGTGGCTTTAATGGATGTGTGTGTGTGTGGGGGGGGTGTTTTAGTGGGTCTGTATACCACCCTGCTCCTCGGTTAATTGTGCAATTCTGTGTTTCCATCCCTACAGCTACGTCAGATGGGACGCGTCAAGGCCTGGATAGCATGAAAGGTGGAGTGTGTGCCACGCAAGGCATGAAGGTGGTTCTAAAAGTGGGACAGAGTAAGTCCGCTCACCTTTCTGTCCGTTGTCTCTCTCACACATACACTCTACTGTACATGTGAGCTATCCCATATGTACTTCATGTGTGATGGACTCACAGTTATTAGACACACACACACACACGCGCACGCACGCAGGCACGCACGCACGCATGCACGCACACACACACAGAGCCAAATCACTTAACACACTGTGATATTAGCACACATTAGCTCCACATCTCCCATCATCTCACATCTGTGCAGAACAGAGCAGCACACATTAATGCGCCTTATCTTGCATGCAGCCCCTTCCACTTTTAAACTGTCTCTCTAATCTTCCTCTTCCTTACACACACATACCATATAGTCTCCGCACTGCACGCGCACACACGCACAGACACACACACACATGCATACCTTTCTTAATGCGTGTGTTCTTGCTGAGCATATTAGGTCTCGTTAAGTGGTGAGAACAGCGGAGAAGTGTGGGATCAGTCAGCTCTAATGAGCCCTGTTGACTCCCTTCTCACTCTGCCTTTTAACTGCTACTGACTCATGCTGGACACACACACTTAAACACACACTGAAACTCACACACACACACACACACACACACACCAGTCTGTGCATAAACATCAGCTCACACATGCACATTAAGTGGACACGGACATGCACCTGAGATGTCCACGGCTGACAAATGAACACGCACGCCAGCGCGCGCACACACACTTTCCCCCACACAGCGGTCCCGCCAGCTACAGCATGATAACAAAATGACTCCATTCTGTGTCAAAGCACACAGTCAGTGATTTTTAATGACTCGTAGCTGCACACACTTCTAATTTGTTTGGAAAATATTCACAGTTAATGACCCTCACACACAGTTTTTTTTTTCTTTTTTAAAGCAGCAGAAAAAAAAGGCTAATTTAAGCATTTTCACTGGCCTCAACACTTCTACACGTAATTGGCACCTGTCCTTCACATGACCCACCCTCACGCACACACACACATTTAAACAGGACCAGCTATTTCTATTTCCTTGAAATGCTGTGTTATCAGGCCTTGTGTATTGTAGGAGCTCTTCAGCAAAGAGCCAAGTGGCGCTGTTGCGGCTCTATCAGCCCGTAACATCAGCATAGTCAGCTTGTCTCAATAGAAATACCACCACACACACACACTTTATTTCCCATGGCTCTTTCACCACACAGGCGATGGAAGAACTACCTTCCTTTTACACACATACAAACCCAGCTGCCACTTTAACATAGCTCCGTGAAGAAGAGACACACACACATACATCTTTTTTATTTGTCTTTCCCTTTTCTTTGTTCCTCTTCATTTTTTTTTGCCATTTTTTTCTACCCTTTCCTCACTTGAACTATTCCCTGGCCATTTGCCTTTTTTCTTTTCTTTTCTTTTTTTAACCCCTTTTCATTCGAGCAACATTGCTCACTTCCTTTTCAAATTCCCTTTTTCCCTGTCCCCCCCCTTCACTCTGCTTGCTGGTCATCTCTCCTTATGGCTCTCCCCTCCGTTATTTTCACTCTTTTCCTCTCTCTTCCTCATCTTATCTGCTGTGTGCCTGAAAGGTCACGTCTGTGTTGTTTGTCGTCTAAATAAGCGGCGTGCTGCCTCACGGTGATCTCTGATGAGATATGGCGCTCTGCTCCGCTTCGAGGAACACACACTCGGAAAAACACACATATACACTGAGCTGTCGTCTCGTATTTTATTCGTTATATATCTTGCTTGCTCTCTGAATCTGTCACATACACACTTTATCCCACACACACACACACACACACACACACACACACACACACACACACACACACACGTAGCCTGAGCCTCCGTCTATGAGCCCCTGCTGACCAAACAGCATTTCCTATTGATCCAGCCCACACCACCCCGAACTTCTGTTTGGTTGACTGTCAAGAGGGAGCTGCCAGCCAATACCCTTACCCTTCTCCAAATGTCAGCATATATAGGTTGATGGCTGTGCTTGACCACAGTGCAGTCTGAACTACTATAGTCAAAAGAAGATCATTTCCGTCTGCAGTAAGGTAGATTTGGTGTTGTGGTTCTGTTCTTGGATAGCTCTCTGTGTTGTTGTTTTTTTCAGTCTGTTTCCCAGTCCCAAAGCTGTGACATCACAACAACATTATTGGACAGCTGCAGCGATAGTCCTAGAGCAACATTAGTTGTGATATTGTAAACTTCACCACTTATAAGCTACTTTCAGCTGCTCCCTTGTTACGGGAGGGGGGGCTCACAGGATAAACACCGGACGCCCTTCCCGACACAACCCTAAGCTTTGTGTCCCAAGCTGAAAGTGAACCAGCAACCGTTTACTTGTTAAGCAAATGTGGAAACCACTGCACTATCCTGAACTTTAATTCCTTTTGAGAATTTCAAAGGATGTTGCTACAAACCAAACATCACCTGTGAGATAAAGATATTAAGAAATGATATTTTTAGAGAGTAGACCCCCCAGCCCAGAGACAATTATTAAGTCAGATACAGCGTGAGAATAGGAGCTGGGGTGGAGGTGGGTCGCAGAGGAGCTTGCAGGTGCAACTGTGAGCAGGCTAAAGGAATAAGAATAAGTAGTGTGCCAGTTGGATGTGTAGAAAGGCATCGGCAGAGCTGATGTGGGCAGGCACTTCTGATCTGTTGGCATCGTAGCTGAGCTTGACTTTGTGGCATGCCTGGTTTACTGTAGGCTACATGTTCATGGTCACTTCATGTTGCATGAACTGTAGAGCTGAATAACCCACCACAGCTCTGGTCCTGCAGCTTACTGTTGGACAGATGGCTCAGAAGCTAACAAAATTAGTATTTTCTGAACCATCTCTTTCAGCTTCGAGGAGTCGCACTTATACCCACAATGGCTGCACTTGTGTGTATATGTGTGCGCACATTTGTGCATGTGTTTGCATGTGTCACATAAACTCACTTTAATGCCATCACTATTACTGAGGGCTTGCGAGACAGATGGCCTGATTTAGCGACTACAGATTACAAGCCGTTATGGCCTTGTGTAAATTCACTCAGGCCAAAACAGCAAACGACCTCTCTTTAGTTTCCCATTCAAACAAATGAAAAAGTGCTCATACGCACCGCATTGAAGCCCAGTCAATATGTGCTCCCCTATAATGAGACGGGAGGGGGGCCTTTATTAAACCTCTCCTGTCTCTTATTTCTCTTTCTGGCTGTCTCTGTCTTTGCTAATGTCATTTATCGGTTCCAATTCAGAGAGCTTTGGCTGTTGTAGAAGATGGAGGCTGTCTCGGTATTTCTGTAATTCCACTCTTATTCCTTGCTTATTTTTCCTCCCAAGGCCCATATGGACTGCCTCCAAAGAAGGAGCCGCCAGCGGGACGCACCACCAGCAGAAACCCAGGTAAGCAGGAAATCAAATAGAGATAATCCACAGCAGATCCATCCACAAAATGGATGGAGGGAATGAGCAAAGACTGGTAGATAAAAAGAAAAGCAGCAGGGAGAGGGAGGGTGGAGGCGACAGATGGAGAATGTGCAGCGGTGACATCTGCGGATCTCTCTGTTTAATTCCATATTTCTCTCTCTCCTTCTCCCCCTACTCTCTATCCCTCTCCTCCTCGTCTCTGCACCCGGCCCTTCGAGCTAAGTGCTGCAGGCGGGGAATGGATGGCTAATAGCTACCTTGGGAGAAGGACAAGAAAAAGTGAGGGAGGAAGAAGGAGGCAAGAAGGAGAAAGAGAGGGAGAGAGCAGCGACGACATTTCAGAGTTATTATTGTCATTAGTTGGCGGGGTGGGGTGGGGTGTTGGGGGGTGGTGGTGGCTGGGATGGGGTGGGGGGGTGTTTCTGTAGTTCTGTCTAGAAAGAATGAGAGAGTGGAGCGAGAAGAGGAGGCAGGGGAGTGATAGAACAGAGTGGGTAGAAATGGGAGGCACATAAGGAGGAGAAAGAAAAGAATAATTGAAAAGCAAAGAGGAGAGGGGAACAGAACAAGGAGATGAAAATGGAGAGAGGCAAGATTCATGCTTCACCTCAAAGTTATTCAGTGAAGGGGAAAGAACACGATTCACTCTCAGCTCTGTTCATTTCTTTTCTCTCTCTCTTTTTTTAAATATTTATTTTTTTGGTGAATTTGTGTACTATACCAGATGTGTGAATTGGACCATTCACACATTTTCCAATCACTTGTCCATACCTCATATAGGTGAGAATTGTATGTGTGAATCAGCAACAATAGTATGCATTGTTTGTACTACAATGAGAGCGGTAACGCACGCAGCAAAGATGATTTAATCACACACCTAAGAGGGATTTTACACATTTTTGACTTCCAGGCAAGGACATATTAACACACATTTAACCACATATCTAAAAATGATTGTTTTGACATTCGACACAGCAGTTATTCCAGAATTTATAATCCTCGTGTGAATACACTCGAAATCATCTCAGCAAATAATTGGAATACTGTTGCTTATTCACAGTTTCTCATTGTGTTTGTGTGTCTCTTGGGATGTAAACAAATAGAAATACATTATTAGGATATGAACAAGAAATGCTCTCTGAATAGATATGAAAGAGTTTTTTTCCCCCTCCCCCGTCACCCGCAAACTCAACTCAGCCAAATCAAAACCCATCACTCACTGATAATTCACTCTTTACAGATGTCCACTGAGGATAAATATCCATAAATGTATTCTAGCTCAGAGAATAGGGGCCTTATGGTCATCATTTTCTACATAGTTTGCAGTAGAAATCACTGTATTCAGAAAACCAGGGTCAGTGAAGTTAGGGCTTTGCTGCATCCACGAATGAAAGAGCAAAGAGTGTGCAAAGGAAAAAACACATACACCGCCACCTTCTCTCAGCCTGAGCCCACTTAAGGTGGACTGGGGTGTTGAGGAACTGTCCTGTGATCTGACCGCTTAAAATGTGCACACTGTTTTTGAAGTTAAGGATGCTGCGACCTCCAGGCTGAGTGCGCAATTCAAATCTCAGCATCCGTGGTGATGTGAGGGGAACTGGTGCACATACACGTGTAACTTGCACATCTGCAAAGGCTCCATTAGTGCTGAACAATATCAGCAGGTTTTTTTTCTTTGTTTTGTTTTAATGAAAAGGCCTTGTAGCAAGGCAATGCTCATGTTTATGTTCATGGCTCTGGAGTAAAAGAGTTTAAAAATTATTGAAAAAAATAAAGGATGTGCAAAACTGTGACGTGAGGATGGGAAACATTTTGGATTTTAAAACTGAAGCGCTGCCATCCAAAGTGTTTGCAGACTGTCGTTAAAAGAAATGACAGCGTGGTAAACATGCTCCTGTTTGACTTGTAAATGTTGCACTGGCATCAAATTCACTGCGAGCAAATGTTTTAAAAAAAAACAAAACAAAACAAAAAAAACCCCAGATTTTTCAGTTTAAACGTTTGATATGTTGTGCGTTTTTAATTAAATATAATGCCTGACTGACTCGCAAAACACCATATTCTGTTTCTGTTTACATTTTACACAGGATCCCAGCTTCTTCTTTTTTTCTTCCTTGAAGGGGAGCTGTAAATGTCTTTTCATGACTTTTTCCCAGAGTTGTTGTGCAAAGCAGAGCAAAGCTAAGACTCCTCCGCTCCATTTATTTGTGTGAAATAAACAAAATATAAATAAAGATTCAGATTGTAGCTTTGCATTACAGCCCTAATTTATGACAAGGACACGATTTGAATTTCCGCTCCTGTTGCCGAGCAGAGAGCGCTAGGTTTTCCTTTCACCTGCTTTTCTGTTTGTTTTGTGACACCTCAAAGTTCCTGATGCAAGTCTATACAAAGGGCCCTGCTGCACATCAGTCCAAATGGATACAAAGAGACAAATTAATTCTTTTTTTTGTTGTTGTTTTTTTTAATAAAAAAAAAAAAGCCATTTATGTGGGGAGCAGCAATGAGATGCCATAATGCATGAGTTTCTGCCACTCTAGGAATTATGTAATTTTGTCACATCCTCTTGAATGTATTCATATAAAAGGTTTCTGCAACACGCACTCATTCGCACTTTATTTTGACAAAATGTCTGAAATTTGCATCTGTGCAGCAGCCTAGTGGAAACATAACTAATGTGCCGAGTGTTAGAAAACAGCTCCAAAAAATATGCTAAGAATTACTATATGACCAATTACTTCCCTCTGAAATGTGACAGCTGGCTCAGGAGCAAGGATGAAACGGCACCTTGACCTGTTCTTTCATTTCTGACCTGTTGCATGTTTGTCTCCAAGGTGGAATTCACTAATGATATGAAACAGATAGAAGCAAATGGAAAATAAGGCCTTAGAGTCTGGACATGTGTGATTTAAAAAAAAATGAACACGGAAGGGAAGGAGAGGTGCAAAATAAGGGGAGCGAGAGGTGGAGAAGGAGAGGTGAAGGAAGAGGATATAATAAGGAGAGCAGGTGAAAGGCGGCAGGCATAATGGAGATGGAGAATGAGGGATGTTGGGTTAATGGCGAGAGGAAGAAAGAGGAGGAGTAGGGAGTGTAATCGACTTCTGGCATTAGTGCTTTGCTCCCAGTCAGTCCAGCGCAGCGGGAGGCCTAACAGCAGGGGGGGCGGATGAGGTGTGCTTGCTTGGTTGTGTGTGTCAGTATCATAGCGTGTGTGTGTGTGTGTCTGCGTCTGTATATGTGTTTGTGTTGCAAGGTGCTGAGCTCAGAGCAAGGTGGGTCATTACAGCTACAATAACCCGAAGATAGAAAGAACCACGAAGCGAGGGAGGGCGAGGAAAGGGAGGAGACGGCGGAGAGAGACAGGCAGGGAGAACAGAAAGGGATGTGTGCCAAGAATAATGATAGACCAATCCAAAGGCCCTATATAGCAGAGACTCACATTACCTGCCTTAACTAGTTCGCAACTCACATACACACGGTCCAGTGCCAGAACAGTCCCCAGCACCCCCGTTTTATAAATGCACACACACACCTACACACCTCCAGACCATCATTCACCTGCTGAGATCTGACCCGACCTCCTGCGGGCAAAATGCAGAGCTCCGAGGCTGTGAAGATCTTAGGTTTCAGGCAGACTCGCGGCACACAGAAGGAGCAATGGGCTGACAAACAGGACCAGAGCGTGACAGACAGTTTGATAAACAGACAGACAGATAAAAAGACAGACAGGCAGGCAGGAAGGCCGGCGGGAAGGCCGAGTGTGTGGTCTGGTGGTGGTAGCAGAGTGGGGAGGCTCTCTTCATGTGGCTGGCTCTAATGCTAAGCAAATACGGTTGTTAAGGTTAAGGAAATAGAGTGTGTTACCTTGATACAAACTGTGGCTCGGCCAGGCTGTCCACAAGAGTATATACTGTACAGTGCACTCACACTCACTGCGGACATTCCTCTCTGCTTCATATGGACTGCTGTCCACTTTATCACATCAATAAAGAGACCACATATAAGCTTCTGTGAGAGTTGCTGCATACTTGCTGCATTCCACTGGTTTATGTCTGCTAGTTGGGCCAAACCATCACCATTACTCATGTTATTGTGGTATGGAGCCATAAGGAATGGTATGTTTATTTAAAAGCTCCTGAAAACACAAGTTGTGAAAGCAAGCTGTGTTATTGCTCTGGCATATCAGTCATGATTTATGTGCGCCGTTGAAAGCAGCTCGTGATACTGAAGTGAGATTGTTCTTTGATTTGTTTCAGGTGGCACAGGAAACTCCAGCCAGCCTCGAGGACCCTTCGGGGAAGAAGGCAGAGGTGAGAATGGGCCTCTCCAACCCTCCAATATCGCTCTCATCGCTGGCGCCGCGGGAGGCTCTGCCTTCCTCCTGCTGGTCACCGCCGTGATCTGCGTCGTGTGCTACAGGCGGCGGCACGCCAAGCACTCGGACACCCATCACCCCCCGCTGTCGCTGTCCTCTCTCACCAGCCCCAAACGGGGAGGCGGCGGAGGCATCACCAGCTCCAACAACAACGGCTCTGAGCCCAGTGACATCATCATCCCTCTGCGGACGTCAGACTCAGCCTACTGCCCGCACTACGAGAAGGTGAGCGGGGACTACGGACACCCTGTCTACATTGTCCAGGAGATGCCGCCTCAGAGCCCAGCCAACATCTACTACAAAGTATGAGATGGCCGCTGCTCTGGCCAACTGGACGCACCCACCTCCCTCCACCCGTTACCAACCAATCCCCTGCTCCAAACGAAGCCACAGCAAAGCTTTCCATCACAGCTCCAACCCTGATCCCCTCAATACTGCCAGTATTGTCCCTTGAACCCCCATTCACCACCCTGTGAGCCCGCACCCCTGGCCACAGTTGTGTTTCTAGCTGAGTAAGCCTCCCCACCCCATTCTCTCACAACTAAGTGTGTGTAAAGGGCAATGTCGTAACCGTGCATAGCCTTTGTTAACAAGGCCCTCGCGAATAGGCAAGAGGCTCTGAGTGCCCCCTTCTTGTTAACTCAGAGTTAAATGAGCCCCACCCGTGCTGAATTGAAGAGTCATCCCCTAAACGCCAGTGTGCATGTGCGGCACACACTCTTTTCAAAGGGGTACGGACCTGCCGTTGGGAAATGTGTTTTGAAAAAGTGAAAAAAGAGAAAGCAAAGGACAAGAACAGCAAGAAAACGACTCCCCTGACCCTACTTAGCACCGCAGAACTCTGATTTGCAGAGGCCATACCTGCCTAGCCCACCACTCCACCCCCTCAGAGCTCCATCAGCCAATCAGAGTCCGGCCCCTACCACTAACTCAATAATAGGATGCTAGTTTGTTTGTGTTTGTTTCTCCTGATAAAACAGGGGTCTCGGACTCGCCCAATCAGCACGTCCGAGCGGCGGTCACTTGACCAAGCCCAGACCTTATGAGGTCTGACCAATCGGTGACTCTCAGAATCTTGTATATTTTAATAATGCGTGTGACTGTGCGAGCGCGCATACGGCTCGGTTAATAATTATGGCGCTGCTGCTGCTCCACATTAGACGTGTGCGTGCAGTTAGTGTGCTTCAGTACAGCAAGTTTGCATATGCGCGCGTGGGGTTTAGTTTGTGTGTGTGCGCGCGCGTGTGCGCTTTGTGCGTGAGTGATTGTGCGTATGTGTGCGTTCTTTAGACTTGTCTTAAATACCAAAACACAAAATAGTGAGCGAATATCAAAAAAAGTGAGATTTTTTATCGCTATCAACACTTATAGATTATATATATGAATATCCAGTAAATAATTTCTAGATGGTTTTTTTTTCCTGTTTTCTATTGTTTTGCTATTTTTACCCACTGTGTTAAACTACACTTCTGTTGCTAGACATTTTTTTTAATCTATTTTTGTTTTTTCACAACTTAGAATGACCTTGTTTATTCCCCCTTCCCGTTGTATATTAATTTAATCCCTTTTTTAAAAATTTTACCAGTGAACAGAGGTCGTTCCTCTCTTCCTCTCTTCCCTCTCTCATTCACTCCCTCCCTCCTCCTCCTCCTCCTCCTCCTCCTCATTTCCCTCCCCTCTAGGGTCTCTGAACTCTGTGTATATTTTTATAGCTCCTTGTACTATGCTGTAGTTTTGAAGTTTAGACCTCGTTTGTGGAAGTGTTGAGGTAGAACC
>JASGAU010409790.1:59749-73479 GCA_030220045.1 Australoheros facetus
AAGAAGTTAGGGGTGGGGTAGAGGTGGTGATGGTGGGGAAGAAGAATAAAGGAAAAAAAGGGGCGAGAGAGAGAGCGAGTGCTGTCTGGGGAGGAGGAAAAAAAGCAGCGTCTGAATGCAGAACTTTAAAAGAGGAGCGAGAGAGAAAGGGAGGGAGACGAGGAAGGAAGAGACTGAAGGAATTGCACACTAAAGAAAAAGAAGCTGAGGGGAGAAGAGGATGGGAGAGGCAGGAGTGAGAGATGAAGGATCCTGAGGAAAGGAGGCACGGAAGAGTGGCTGGTGAAGTAGAGAAACCTCTTCTTTAAGTGGAGAGTCTCCTGTATGCAGGTGATGGACCTACAGCCAAAAACGGATTTTGGAGGAGCTGAACTCTAACCATGGAAAAGAGAGATCTCATCACACACACACACTCTCTCTCTCTCTCTCACACACACAGACACACATATACCTACTGTGACTCTGCACATTTTGGATTTGTTCCTCTTTTCTGCCAAAATTTGAGTTGAAATCATCTCTGTGTATCACACACACACACATGTACACGCACACACACGCAAAAGAAATTCCTGAGGCAGTCAGCACACACTGTTTTTTCTGACATACAAACACACACACCACCCTCCTAACACAAATTTCACACCGTTTAATGACTGTCACAAATGCCTCTTGATTGCATTGAATGGCATACATTCCCTCTCACACCCGCTTGCTCTCCACACTTACACACACACTCTTTCACGCACACGCAACAAAAATGCTGATTACTTTCATATGACTCTGTGTTTCTGTGATTAAGACTAACCCAATGGACATGGGAGGGATGAACAGAGTGACTGTGTGCGCTGTGTTTTCTCCTCGCTTTCAAATGCTCCCATGCTTTTGCTCACACACACACACTCACACTGTCTCTCTCTCTCTCGCTCTCTCTTTTTCTCTCTCTCTCTCACGCACAAACACACTAGTGCCCAGCACCTCAACCTCAGAGGGCAATAACATCGCTGTGTTCAGAGGTGCAATATGTTCACATGTGCATACTAATAAAGCTATTTTGTATTGCTCAAACATGTTTATGGCTTATGTGTAAACTGGATGGCAGTGGGGAGCTTTTACTTTTTTCACACGCACACAAATAAACACACACACGCAAGGCCTCTGATGTTGTAGCCATGTTTTCTGTGTGAAGCCAGTGTTAAATCTGGACCTTCTGACATTTCTCAGCTGTGTTTTGTATCTGACATCATATAAGGAGATATCTTTCATACTTAAGTGTCACATTCGTCTTAAATGACTTTGTTCAACACATGATGATGTTCAGATATGTTTTTTTTTAATCCAGTGGAGGAGTTTGGATTGTGTTTGTATCAAAATCGATTGCAAAGATGAAATGACTCAAATTCTTCTTTATGTACGACTACCGACACGTGTTGTTTTTTTATGTATGCTGTTAAGTCAATGTCTGTTTAAAGTTAAACAAGCTCAGAGTACCTAAAGTATCCTCCAAGCCAAATGAAGTGTCTGTTACTCTCCCTTCAGCAGCTTCTGCAACTCTTTTGGAAGTCCAAAATGACATGTATCTCTTGTCTACGAGGGGGGGAAACTAAACTTCACGGACTTTACGCCGTCAAGTCCGACGAGGAAGCCACTGGGCCGTTTTCAGTCCACCTCTCCCACTCCCTCTCAGCAGAATGTCAAGTATCTCTTGGACTTATATTTTTTTTTATTATTATTATTATTGTTTGGTTTTCATGTCGATGTTATTTCAAAGTTGTGTCTCTGGCTCTCACCGTTTGTGTTTGACTGGTCGACTCAACGTGTTGGCTTTTCTTAAAAAAAAAAAAAAACCCACGGACACAGCCACTGGTTGTTTGAAAAGAGAATGAAGAAAACGCTGTTTCTATGGAACTGGGGAGAGAAAGAGGGAAAAAAAAAAAAGCAGCCACTGCCTAGCTCCCTCACCTCTCCGTTGGTGAAAGTGTACGTGTGTGTGTGTAAATGTGTGTGAGTATGTGTGTTTCTTTGTGCCAATAGCCAGCGAGCGGAGGCCACGGAGCGAGGTGGCTCTCATATGTGACGTGTTGAGACTTTGTATTTGGGACACCACCGTGTGAGAAGGGTTTTTTTTTGTGTCCTCTCCTCCTCTTCCTCTCTCCTCCTTACCCCCTTGTCTACTCATCACGGCGACCCCTGAACCCCTATCCCTCCTCCCTTCCTTTTCTTCCCTATTCCCCCCCCTGACCCTCCCCTCCAACACACCTCTAAAGAGAGGAAAAAACTAGTACATTCCTGGTTTGGAAAAAAAAAAAAGTTGAATAAAAAAAACAAACAAAAAATGTTTAAGCACCACTCGTTTTGTCCTGTTGTGTGATTCATTATTGTGTGAGGGTTTGCTGAGATCTTTTGTTCAGCCTGTCTGTGTGTGTATGTGTGTGTGTGTGTGTGAGAGAGAGAGAGAGTTCCCGAGGCCTGCTAACCCTGCCTTTAATAGAAGGTCTCTCCCCTTATCGCTGCTCTGTGCTTGTCTCAGCAGGGGCTCTTTCACTGCCTCTGCTAATAACACTGCCATTTTAGACACACACACACGCACGTTCTCCCATCGGTGTTATCAACAAGTTATCAAACCCAACTTCGTTAGTGTTGAGTGTTGCTTGGCAACGTATTGACAGAGCTGATTTCATTCTCCATCACCCCTCTCTATACCCCTCTTCCTCCTCCTTCATTTCCCCCTGGCTCCTTCTAGCTTGGTGGCTCATTTCTATGGCAACTGTTTGTGTCTTTTGCTCCCTTCCAAAATTCGCTTCATCCGGATGTGGATTTGTGTGTGTGTGTGTTTTTAAGGCCCCTACAGGGCATGATGTGCCACAGGGGTGGCCTGGGTCTAGATGACCAGGCAGCTGCCTTTGTCCTTTGATCTGTGATGTGTGTGAGTAGATTACAAGCCATCGGCCACACACAAACACACACAAATACATACACCGACAGACCCCAACCTACACAAACACAACGTCCTGTCTGTACGCAGTGTCGCATGCCGGCATTGATCCCGAAAGACGCTTGTCATTGGCTTTGCCATGACAACCTGTCAGTGTAACTGAGGCCAAGTGCAAAGAAGGTAAACATTCGTGCACCGGCAGTCTGCTAAGATTTGTTATTGATGGAACAGCTGCAGTCAGTGTCACATTTTGCCACTTTCATTTCAATCCCTTCAAATACGTTCCTGCAGGTATTCTTTAACCTTAAGCATAACCTGTTTGGAAAGGCAAAAGGTAAAAGGTATTTACTGAGACTAATAAACAGAATTTTGAAGTGGTTTTCAAAAAGACCTGGTCCAGCAGATTGAGTTTTTTTTGTATCCAAAAATGTCCGTGTTTCAGGAAGTCACCCTGCACAATACCTGAAAAAACTATGACAAAGCAATGATGCTCTTACAAATGACTTCAGATATTTTAAACATTAAAGCCCCTACACAGGGGGTTTCACTTACACTGATCAGCTGAAACACCTGGCTAAGATTATGAAGGTCCCTCTTTGCACAGAATCACTGCGGCCTTACTGCAGTGTCTAGCGCTGTTACACTGGCGGCAGGTCCTTCGGGCCCTGTGGACTACATGGGCGCTAGATCAGACTGGGATCTGGGGGGGCGTTTGGAGGCCTTTGCCTATTTTTCTTGTTCGTAGAGACGTTCCTGAGCTGTTTTTGTCATGTTCTCAGGCACACTGATCTGCTGGGGGAGGCTGCTGCCATCATGCCCGCAACGATGTTTAGGTGGGTTGCAGATGTCCCGATGATGATTATCCACTTCACCTGCAAGTGGTTTTAATGTTGCGGCTGATTGGCCTATGTTGCCCAATTACGCCTCAGCTCAGGAACTACCCAACCCTTTTAAAGCACACACACCCACTCTCTAGTTAGGTTTGATCTTCTTGTTAGGGAGGGCAGCACCTGAGCTCAACTCAGAGCAAAGCTGTCTGATAGGCCAGGGTGGGTGAATACACCTGTGCAAGGGTTCAGTGAACCAATTTGTACTTGAAATCAATTATGGAAGATGCATCCATTTGTTATTGTATTCCTACTGTAGGTAATTTTCTAATATGTGGAGACACAAAATGATGCTACATGAGTGAATATAGCAGGGTCAGTAATATATAAAGAATGAATTTACATTCTCACAAACAAAAATAAAAAATTAACCCTATCCTGTAGGAACGCACTGCTGTGTTTGAAGCTTCATAGCAAGGCTATAGCTTAGAGCTGAGCCTACTCATATATATACCACATGTAGTAACAATTTTGTACTGTTATGTTGCCACGGCCTTAAAATCTGAAATCATGCCAGTGGTTCAGTCGATTAGTTCCACATGTAGACTTGGTGGATGTTCGTAGGTATTTCTCATCTAAAGGAACCAACCAAAAGAAAGTAACAGGAAATGACTAACACTAAAGAACACAGTGGCTGCCAACAAATTTCTGACTTTAATACCAAGCCAGTAGTAGTGATGTTCCTTGAATAGTTTACTATTGTTGCTAATGCATGGAAACCAGCAGCAATATTCCCTTCAAAGAGGAACTAATGCTAATCTAATGGCTGTTAAGCTGTAATGAGTTTGCTCGCTTCTTTCCAGTCTGGTTTAAAGGAAGCCTGTTTAGACTATCGAGACTGCTATGGTCTCCTTATCATTACATGCTCATCATTACTCCTGCTAATCTGTTCTGCTCAATGCACACACAGATGAATATTAATGCCACGGAGGATGATAGCCGTGCGCGCGTGTGCCGCATGAACGCACACAGACAGATGCAGACAAGCACCAAAAGTTCGCACGGCACAGGCACACGTACAGAAAGACGAACACACACAGTCTTGCGTGCCTTCTGTGTGTTGCCAAGTGAGACGGCTGAGCCTCCTCTTCAGCTCAATGTAGGAAAGAAAGCTGGCTGCGTCGCACACACAGAGACACACGAGCCTCCTTCCCTGGTACTTTATCACAGCAGCAGAAGGAAGGAAAGAGAAAAGAATCAGTTTTAAGTGAAATCAATAGAGAGATAATCCCCTAAATTAGATTTTGAAAAGCTTCGCTGCTGATGCACAACTTAAAACCTAAGGATTGGCCCACTTGACTTACCAACGAAACAATCCTTGAGTAAGACGCATTTACCATGGGAATGAGTGAAGGTCAAGGATAAGAGGAGAGTCGGGGAGAAGCGGGGATGGAGGAATACTTTAAATCAAAGAAATATACCGAGGAATCTGCACACTGAATCAGGGTAAAAAACTGCTGTGATTACAATGTCACTGTGATTAATGTAGTGTAGCACCTTAGCACCTGGAGGAGGAGAGCTGCACAGAGTGCGGGGATGGTTTGCACCTGACAGACCTGAAATGTCACGTCATGATTAGAAAAGAGATGAAGGGTTAAAAGGTCAAGCCGTTTGATTGGATGCAAAAGCTTTTCTGCGTGTGGCCTGATCTGGAGGCGGATAGCTAGCTCCAGTGGAGAGTAATTAAACCTCAGCAGAAGAGGAATTATCAGTAGAAAATCCATGATTTTACAGCACTGATGCTGGCAGGTTTTTCCTCTGTGCCTCGGGATTCCTCTCCGTGCCCCTCTCCCTCCTTCCACAGCTCTCTGTCTGACTCAGTCTCTCTCCCCTTTAGCCACCTGAATCTTACTCATCTTTTGTCTTTTTCTTCCCCCCTCCTGTTCCCTCTGTCCCTGCCTCCTCCGATCTTTCACTTTCTATAACATTCCCTCCGTCTCAGAGTGAGAAAAATGTTACAGTTAATAACAGGCCTGATGACAAGTGCAGCTGCAATCTGCAAATGCAGAGCTGACGGAAAGAATGAGAGAGGGAGGGAGGGAGGGAGGGAAGGGAAAACGGTTAGAAAATAGCTTGGTTGCACAGTGGGGGGACGTGTTGTACACATTATGTGTTTGGCTGGAGGATATAACGGCGTTAATTTCAGATGATTAACTTGTTAATATTCCTGAGTGGATAGAGCCACTGCAGCCTTCGCTGTCGCAGACAAGCTAAAGTTTTGCAATGCCTCAGCTTGTCACACNCCCAATGTCCCCCACCACCTCCACTACAGACACACCATTATGCATACACACAACTGAGGCTGCAGGAAATAAAGTAGGTTGTGTTCAATTAAAAAGCTTTGCCTCTAAATTTGATCCCCAGCTGCTGTAGAAGGATCCCATCATTATGTCTGAATACTTATTATTTTCCTCTCCGTGCAAATTGTTTTAAGACAAGCATAATCTTCTGTTCTGCAGAGTAATGGTATCAAAGTGACAGTTTGGTAAACATCTCGCGTGAGCAGCAATTGTCCGGTTATAATTTCCGGTTACGAGGCACGGCATGCTTGTAAAAGCTTAGCATTCCTTTGGTGCGCACGGGGCTTTATTAAGAGAACTACGAAGTTTTTTTTTTTAAAGAAAAAGGATTTGATTTCTCCCCTTTTTCAAAATTCTGCTTTGAAAAAAGTATAACAAATATATTAAACAACATCCATACTACATCCATAAAATCAACTACACCCATAAACCTTCTCCGTGCCTAACTGTAGCACAGTCTCCACCAACACCCGCGGTTAGAAACTCAAACCTTCATAGAAAGTTTTTTTAAAAAGCTCTTGTTAAAATCCTTCTTTAAGCTGTCCTGAGAACCCAATCGACTTACTGAACTCACTCCGTTGCTGTTTTGTTGTGTGTGTGACTGCAACAAATGATGTGCACGTTCACAATGTGATCTTTACATTACTTTAATATCTTTAAAGGGGAAGATATTCCCAAACATATTGCCATCCCACAAATAATACTGTAAAAGCACCTCGCAAATGTGACTCTGAGGCTTTTACACACACACACACACACACACACACACTCACACAGGAACTGTACACCATTCTAGCAAAGCACAATATTGTAAGCAAATGCATTCCACTCATTCACCCAAACACTCAGAGCAGACAAACAATGCAGAAACCGCATCCTCAAAGAAATTTCAGTCCTGAGAAACAGCCCTACATGCTGGAGGATCATAGACAAAGTTTAGTTCCTAAACACCTTTCTGTTCTTTCATCTGCCTCATTTCTTTATTTCTAGTGAAATAAAACTACCGCGATTCGAAGTTCATTGCAAAACTAAAGAAATGCCCTCCCTGTCTGACAAAGAAGCTGTGTTACTGGCATCAGGGTGGTCTTGTGGTCAGAGAGCCCCACAGCTGAAGGATTGAGAGCTCTTTGTTCACATACATCTACCCCGGTGAAGTGTCCTCGAGCAAGACACTGGAACCCGGACCGACTTGCAGTTTGTGCATGTAGGAAACTGCACAAAATGACCAAATCTGAAAGTGTGGAAGCATTTGTATGAGTTGTGACAGCTGGTTTCTTTCACAGTGTTACATGAATGTTGCACAATCCTGTGAGCTGCTAAGTTGGTCTAACAGCCTCACACACTGCTGCTGTTGTACTCTTTAAAAGGAGGAAATTTATAAGAAAGGACACAAAGCCCACGGTGCTGCCAGTCAAGCAGTGATGAAACAATCACTGTGTATTGAGCACAGTTAAAGATTTAATGTACAAAAATAAACATTTGTATTGCTGAAGGCACATAACCATAAAAAAGCTGCTATAACTGGAAAGCATCTTTAAAGCTAACGCAATCGACTAGCTTGCTGTCATACTTTCTCCACACTTAGAATGTTTCATACAGTAAAAGTTCATTGCATGTTTAACTTATTATTACTCATTCTGGCAGACAAAAAGAAAATCCTCTTCACTGCAGCGTGGAAATGTTGCTGGAAAATATCTCATTCAGTTCAGGACAATTTAGAATCAAAGTTGCACTTTCCTATCATTCTGCATTTATTCCCAAAATGACAAAACAAAACAAAATATGGCAACAAGAATCATCATCAATTGTTCTTTTTCGCCGTGAGACCTACATCAGTGACATCCTGAGAAGCAACAGAAAAAAAAAGGTTTTTCATCTTCGAATCTTTAATCAGGTCTGAGCAAGCTCCAGTTATGTCGAGGCTTTAGGGTGTACGGGTGCCAGACTCGCTGGATTAGTCTTAACAGCTGAAGCGCGCAATTTGCTCTCGCGATTGGTGATGAAGGGGGCTTTTTGGACGAGCTGTGCTCATCATCTAGGGCTTGTTTGTGCTACAACTTGCATAAATTTTGAAGGCTGAGATGAAAAAAAAACAAACAACAAAAAACTTCAAGTATGGTTCAACCAACTGAAGCGGAGCAAATATGCAGATAGCCCTCACAGAGCATCCTCAGTCATTCTGGATGTGAATCTTTACCAGCTGGGTTCTGCGTTCTGTAACAGACTTAGAGATTCCCTACTAGAAGCATCAGCTTTGCTCTTTTTCAGTTTGAATATCTCTGGAATGTATCGGGAATGTGCTGGAACGTTGTGTACCGCAAAGCTAAGCTAATTAACAGCGACAGATTTGCTGTGTTTTTGCAAAGAAGAGAGCAACAGGCAAGACGCCGCGCGGTTTTCATCACACCAATTTGTGCATGTCACACCTATTTCAAGTCTTTAATGCATCATCATTGCCACGAGGAAGCGTGTGCATAACAAGATGAGAGGGTTTGCATGAAGTGCTGGGAAGTTTTTCATGTTAAGTTCAAAGTTTAGGACTAACCACGGGGAGGCGGATTTCTACCTGCACACATTTCCACGATCAAATTGTGTCAGGAGACCTTTCTCTAAATGATGCCCGGGCAGAGTTCAAAGCAAATCCTGTTCAAAGGAAATCTGATTTAATTTTCACTCAGTCAAGTCTAAATGTGATCATGCCAAAGTCATCCTGGTTAGCACCACACCCTTTGAGATGCTCAAGCAGGCGAGCTTTTGGATCCCTAAAGACACTTTTCAATCCATCAAGAAGGATTTCACACTGCTTGTGCTGCAGCAGCCTCCCATTTGCTTTTGCAGGTAGCAGCAGTCAGTAAGAGTTTTTTATTTATTTATTCACAATGTCTGTCTCTCTCTCTCCTCTCTCCTCGCTCTCTCTCCTCCTCATCACAGTTCTCTGATTCCTTCCCTGATTTTGGAGCTTACAGTCTTTGGACACCAACTGTAATCCAGCGGCAGGTGTTTTGAAAGATGTTAAATCTGATATACTTTACGTTCAGCAACATCCCACTGGGTTTTCGATATTAAAGATATCAATCATTTTGTGACACTTTGTGGCAGTTTTAAGACGTTGATGTGACATTTTGGAATGACCGCAGTCACTATCTGTAGGAATACTACAATACTGACTTTTTATGACAAAAAAAAAAAAAAAGGCACAGTCAAGATTTTAGATGAAAACTGATGAGCAGATCCCAGATCTGAGAATCAAGTAAAGATTACTCTCCTTGAATCTTAGAAGAAAAAAAAAAAGAAACCCCCCAAAATTTTAGTTTTGTCGAGGATGTGTAAAAAGAGACTGAAAGGCCTCACTCTGGGGAATGGATGTGATTCATGACTGGCCATTGATGTGACACACCTGGGAGACAGCAAGAAAGCGGCAGTCAGACTGCTGAGTGGAATCATAACAGGGGGATCCCAAAGGCATGACGAGCTTGATTTGCTGTTTTAAAATGTAGAACCAGTTGAACACCAGGCCATCTACCCTTTCACCCATAACAAATTCTAAACAAAGAGCAGGCTGGGCAAAGGCTGAACAGTCCAACTAGCTGAAACAGCCGCTAACACCCTATTCTCGAAGGAGAAACAGGAACTATCATGAGGCAGTCTGTGGTCTAAACTTCCCACAGTATCTCGTGTTTCCCTTAAGAACTGGCAAGAAAACTTGTTTGGTCTCCTAATAATGCACTACAATAGTGTGCAAAAGTCTTGAGCCACCTCTCATTTCATTATATACAGTACCAGTCAAAGGTTTGGATACACAAGGAACACTTTTAAATCAGAGTACAGCATCAGGTCGGTTCAACTTCTGGGATATTGAGTTGGTCAGTTAAGCAGCAGAGGGGGTTGTTAATCAGTTTCAGCTGCTTTGGTGTTAATGAAATTAACAACAGGTGTATTAGAGGGGCAAAAATGAGACAACCTCCAAAACAGGAATGGTTTTACAGGTGGAGTGGAGCACTGCCACTACCCTGAGCACATGTGACAGACATGAAAGGGTCTGGAGAAGCCGTGGAGAACGTTTTGCTGCCTGTAACATTGTTCAGTATGACCAGGACGCACAGACCTCTACAGGCTCGGCAACGGCACACTGACTGCCTGAGGTATCTTGATCCATCCATTGTCAGATCGTATGCTGATGCAGTGGGTCCTGGGTTCCTCCTAGTGCACGACAATGCCCGGGCTCATGTGGTGAGAGTATGCAGGCAGGTCCTGGAGGATGAAGGAAGTGATACCGTTGACAGGTCCCCACACTCACCTGACCTAAATCCAAAAGACTTTATGGTTTGGTCCATCCAATGCTGCCAGGTTGCACCTCAGACTGTCGAGGAGCTCAGAGATGTCCTGGTCCAGATCTCAGAGATCTCCCAGGACACCATCCATCATTTCATTAGGATGCCCCGATCTTGTCAGGCATGCACATGGGGGCCATACAAACTACTAAGTACCATTTTGAGTTGCTGCAATGAAATTTCAGCAAACTGGTCTAGCCTGCTGCATTGTGTTTTTTTTGGGGTGTCTTTAAATTTCCATCAAATGATGAGGGATCCTTTTGTTCCTAACACATTTCTCAGTCCATATCAGTATAGATATCTAGCATGATTTTTTTCCCCAATGAGATCTGATGTGTTTTCAAAGTGATCCTTTAATTTTTTGGAGCAGTATACAGTACCAGTCAAAACTCTGGACACAGTTTGTGTCCAGAGTTTTGACTGGTACTGTATTTTGATAGGAAATTTGGAAATAGGTGCAACGATTTATTGAACTGTGCTAATATAAATACAGCTTACAGGTAGAAACAGAGTTTGTACAATTCTAACAAGCTTGAAAATCAATATTTGGTGTGACCACCGTTATTTTCAACACAGCCTGCACTCTGTTATGCATTTCTGAAGGCAACAGGGGGTCCAACCCACTACTAGTGAGGTGTACCTATTAAGCAGTGGAAAAATTCCTCATATTTTTGTCATGATAGCGTCACACAGTTGCAGATTTGTTGGCTGCACATCCACGATATGAATCTCTTGTTCCACCACATCCCAAAGGTGATGGATTGAGATCTGGTGACTGTGGAGGCCATGAGTACAGTGAACTCATTGTCAAGTTTAAGAAACCAGTTTGAGATGATTTGAGCTTCGTAACATGGTGTGCTATCCTGCCGGAAGCAGCCGTCAGAAGATGGGTACCCTGTGGTCACGAAGGGATGGACATGGTCATTAGGGAATGTTTTTCCAGTCTTCCAGTTGTCCAAGTTTGGTTATGTCCATGTGAATTGTGAACTGGGACACGTGTGTGGTCTCCTGCTGCTGTAGCGCATCTGTTTCAAGGTCTGACAAGTTTTTGCTCACAGATGCTTCATACTTTGATTGTAACTAGCGGCTATGTGACTTAACAGTTTTCCTATCAGCTCGATGCAGTCTGGCCAGTCTCCTCTAACCTCTGTCATAAGCAAGGCATTTCTTTTTCACCAAGAGAACTGCTGCTCACTGGATATTTTCTCTAATTTGGAGCATTCTCTTTAAATCCTAGAGACGGTTGTTTCTGAAATGCTCATATCTGCCTGTCTGGCACCAACAACCACACTGCACTTAAAGTTACTTAAATCATCTTTCTTCCCCATTCTGATGCTCAGTTTGAACTCAAG
Source organism: Australoheros facetus (assembly GCA_030220045.1). Taxonomy (NCBI): domain Eukaryota; kingdom Metazoa; phylum Chordata; class Actinopteri; order Cichliformes; family Cichlidae; genus Australoheros; species Australoheros facetus. The sequence goes on from JASGAU010409790.1 coordinate 71,552, forward strand.
TAGATCATCTTGACCATACCTATATGCCTAAATGCATTGAGTTGCTGCCATATGATTGGCTGATTAGGCATTTGTATTAACAAGCAGCTGAACACGTGATTCTGGCACTAAATCTTTGTTGTAATTCACCTGCATATGCAGATTGTACACGTAGCAAATGACTGTGTGCGTGTCTTTTCACTGGCCACACCTGTAACACATTTGGTGTAGGTGACAAACAAAATAGTTACTTGTGAGGCTGTGCTCTATCTTCAGTTTTTGGACCCAGGATTTTCAGATGAGCTTGTTTAACATGAGTAAGCGAACACCCAGAGCACAGAGGGGTGAAATACGGCTCACAGGCAATCTCAGTCTGCCCCGTGACATCTAAAAAAAACACACACACACACACACACACACACACACACACACACACACACACTAATGAATGTAAAAATGAATGAGTCTGTGCCACATTACTATTATTTTTAAATATAACCAAACTACAGCATGTTACAGATCATCTACCTTATTTCAACATCTGGCTACGGTCATGCAAAGACAGGTGACAACCTCAACTAATTAATTGCTAATGTATTCATCTATAAGTCAGCGCGAGTTATTAGAATAACCTCATCTTTTCTCCTTGCTAAATAATTAGTAACAGAATAGCAATCTATGCATTTCATATTCATGAATATGAAGATGTGTTTATTTATAATTATTTTCTTCATTCACTGACGCAGGTATTTACTCCCATAATGCAGTTTGAAGCTCGTAAAGGAGTCTCTGTTGAGTTCGTATTTATAATGTAATCAGTCTCATCAGTGATCCGTTATGAATGTAAGACTATTAGCAAGATTTAGGTTAATTCAAAGGTTGATACAGTATACGGCAAACTGAAAGACAAAGACTGTGTAAAATCTGCCATGTTTACTGAATGCAGTGTGTGTATGTGTGTCTTGTTTCCATGAAGTCATCCAGTGTGTGGCTCTCTGCTATGTTATTGCACACTTAGTTGTAAAAGGACCACACACACCTCACAAAAATAAATAAATAATCAAATAAAAATGTTTAAAAAAAAAGAGAGAAGCATGGCCAGTTTAGATTTGCAAAGATCTCCATGGCACACACACACACACACACACTGCTGCTCTCATGTCGCTTTAAACAGTATCATTCATCATAGTGTTGAGGCGTGAGCTCCTTTGAATTATCCACTTATGTTACATGTTCACACATGGTTAGGCTGCAGTATTTTACCCTAAGAAAAGTACAGGTTTTACTATTAACATTAATGTTGTGCTCAAGTTGTCCCAGTGAGCCACAACCCTGTGATAGTGAATTAGTGCGCACAATGTGAGGACTCTGAGGCTGAATTCAACCAGGATCATTTTATTGTGTTCTTATTCAATGGTGTGTGTGTGTGTGTGTGTGTGTGTGTGTGTGTGTGTGTGTGTGTGTGTGTGTGTGTTTGGGAGGGGTTCCAGTTGTGGTATGTCAAAATATTTCTTGTAGAAGAAAATGCATCTGTGCAAATTACATCACGGTGGTTTCCCCCCAAAGCTCCTGATCATTTTCCTGTGGTCACCCAAACCTCGGAGAAACTCTTGTGTCCTCTCCGTATTTATCAGATCGAGTTGCAGTCAGATGGAAATCTTCATCTCATCCTATCAGATGTGGGTGATATGGCAGGCTGCTATCTGTTATTCAACAAAAAGGGCCAATATCAGCCCCACGCATTAGTGCAAAACACACACCCAGCAGTGGAGGATTTTGTCCAGTGGCCAACTGCAAATCCAGCATGTTGGTCGTCATAAATACAAAGAAGGCACGGCCAAGGTTCCTTTCTGGTAAATGGCTGTAACCGACCGTTTGTGTTTACATCTGCCGCAGCCAAAGAGAGTAAACAGTGAGAAAGAAGTACAACAACAACGGTGTAAGACAAG
>JASGAU010409791.1:0-25327 GCA_030220045.1 Australoheros facetus
TTAAAATCCTTCTCCTCACCTACAAGGTCTTGAATAATCAGGCCCCATCTTATCTCAAAGACCTCATAGTCCCATATCACCCCAACAGAGCACTTCGCTCAGTAACAGTCCTCAGTATTACGACTATCAGTCTGCCTTCGGTCTGCTATTGAATGGGGTCAAGTTGGCAATTACATACAATCTGTTTGTGATAATGCAGCGATTAAATGCCATAAATTGGTGAAAATCACAAATGTGTTGCTGTCTAGATATTCACCAATTCACATTAACTACTTATATTCCAAGTTGGTGCAGACGAGGCTGACTGCTGTCAGCTGGGCTCAGCAATATCATCAGAATAGTCTTATTTATTTTCCCTCCATTCATATTTTTCTCCTGTTTGAACTGCTGCAGTGGCTGAAATATATATTTTCCTCAATGTCCCCTAAACAGCTCTGTAATCTGACAACTGGCAATTACTGACATATTTACAGAGGTGAGACACATTTGCAAACGATACATAATGACCATTTAAACCTGATAAAAGCAGCAGAATGAAGAACCCTACAGGAGTATTCAGATGGGCCCCTTAAAGCCAAACAAAGCGGTTTGCATTGGTACTCACCACGTCTAAGAAGGTGTTCTCCAGGGATCTGTACTCGGGGGAGGTCTTGTTGAAGAGGTCCTGCGAGAAGTCCATGTTGGTAACGCGCAGGCTGAAGAACACCACCAGCTCCCGGCCGTGGCTGGCCGCGGTCGTGCCGGGCGTGGTCAGGTATCTCAGCGGAGGCGCGGCCGTGGTGCCGACAGCGCCGCGCTCCTCCCCCACAGACAGGAAGCCGCTCCCCTCTTCCAGAAGCTCGTTTGGTTCTGCGGCTTGTATGCTGGTTTGGTCCAACTCCACAGCCAGGTCCTGCACAGCTTCTTCCACGACGTCTTCGGTAGCAGCCGGCGGGCTGGTATGGCTTTCACCTTTTTGTTTCTCTTCGCCCCCCAAGTCCTCGTCGATAATGACGACAGCTAGCTCGCTTTGCTCTGACTCAACCTCCGGCTCAGTGCTATCACCCTCAGAAGGCTCAGTAACAGAGGGGACTGCAGAGTCCTCTGCTACCTCAAACAGCCCAGAGTCAACTGTTGGGACGGGTGAAAACGCTTCAGAAACATGGAGAGAAGCCGGGGGAGGTGTAGGCAACGACTCTGAAACTGGTGGTGCCGTCACACTGACGCCTGTTTCTGGGGATAAATCACTTTTCTGCGTCTCCTCTGGCAACTCTTCACTGACTTCTGAGGCCTCTGATGGGCCTGTCGTGTCTGCAGCTGTCGCCTCTTTGAAATTTCAGGCAAAAAGGATTAAGTCATTAATAGCGCTCACAAAGGATTTCTACAAATTACCACTGTGCACAGTGAAGAATACATAATAACTTCAACCTGTTAATGCAGAATTTGCAGTCTGATGCCTCACTTTTGCAGTGAGATCAAATCACATGGAAAAGATCCGTTCAAAAATAAGCCTCAACTTTTCATGCTTTGCACAGTGTGCACTGAAAGTGCAGGGAGATCACAGTTTAGCAGGTACGCAGCTCTAAACTCAGAGCACTGATGCGTCAGAAAATCTTTAATTACCTGCTGCTAATGTCGCTGCACACCGCTGTTAACATAATTCATTATATTTCATACCCTTCACCAGTGCTGGCTGTAACCTGTAATCACATTACATTTTTCACTAACGCAGTAAGAAAGTAAGATGATTAAGTAACAATTACAATTATGTTGTTACTTGCATTACAAAGGTTCTTCAGTTATCTGTCTGAACTTCAACAGGTAACACAGGTGAGCAGTCAGGCTCGCGGCCGCGGTTCTACCTGTCCGTGTTTCCACAGCAGAATCACTGTGGAGTCTCTGAGATGGTTTGTGTGTTCTCGGTTTTGTGATCACACGTAAAAACTCTCAGAGAGACTGAACGTGTGTCCTGATTATGAGATTTGTGTTGGTGTGAAACTACGGCCTAAAGTTAGCTGAGCGGTAATTGTGTGACAACGCATCTCAGGTGATTTTACAGAGCGATGCAAAAGCAGCGAGCAGTGAGATGAAAGAAAGATGATTAAGTAACTGTATTACTTTTAAGAAAAGTAACGAATAACGTATAATACGTGACTCTTTTGCTCTTCACACCTGCTCACCTGCGATATCAGAGGCTGTTTCAAAGTGCAGATCGCTTTTTGTCGTTTCCGTTGTCAGGACGGCATCAGCATCACTCTCCACCTGAGCGTCCACATCCTGCTCGGTGTAGAAATGATCGATGATGGGATGTTCATGGTCAGGTTCGCCTGCATCTTCCCTGGAAGGTTGGATGGGTATGACGGGTAAATTATGCTCCTCTGATGGGTGATGATGATCAGGTCTGACAGGATGAAGGAGCTCGTTATCGTCAATGATCTGAACAGCTTCCTCTCCAGTACCATCCAAGGGGTGAAGGATTTTAATCGATTCTGCAGGCGGCTCAGTAACATCTTTCTTAGGTTCTGGCTCTAAGATCTCTACGACTCCCTCATCAAGACCCCCCCCTTCTGACCCCTGGACTTCCTCTACAGCCTCTTCTTTGGATTCTGACTCTGAAACTTCAGGTAGCTTTTCCACTGGTGGTAAAACGTCAGCTGTGCCTTTGACTGGTTCAGAAGCTTCTTCTGGTTTGGGACTTTCAGCTATCTTCTCTTGTCCCACCACTTCTCCAGCTTCTGAAGGAGGACGTGGTTCTGCTGGTTTTTCATCCTCAACGACTTCTACCTCCGGTAACAGGACTTTTACATCCAGTACTTCCGATTCTTTCCCAAATCCTGGTTCGGAGGGTACATTTTCCACCTCTACCACTTTCTCACTTGGTTCTGGTACCACTTCTGGCTCCGTTTCTGTCACTTCTGTCACACGACTTTCCTCTTTTGGTGCAGATTCTGTTTCTGGCTTTGGTTCCAAAAAGTCAAGCCCACCTTCACCTGGTCCTGGAGGTTTAACAACCTCTTCCTGTAAAACCTCCTCCACTTCCTCCTTTATTTCTACATCTTCATCCTGTCGTGCTGGACCTTCAGAAACCTCCTCTTCTTCTGCTGGTTTCACATCATCAGCTGCTTTTTCCTCGACTACTTCTGCTTCAGATTCAGAAACCTTTGGTACTGATTCTTCTGATCCTGCTGCTTCCACCACCTCTTCCTTTGGTTCTGACACTCCATCTACACCAATGAGGTGTGACTCTTGTTCTGTAACCTCCACCACATTTGCCTCAGGCTCCAGAGTTGGAACGATGCCTTCATCCATTTTTTGAACCTCTTCTGTAATTTCTGCTTTTTCCTCTTCTGGTTGTGAGACACTGGATTGTTCATCCACTGCTTCTTCTGTCTGCTTCCCAACTCTGCTATGGTCTGGTTCTGCCTTGGGCTCTGAAACCTCAGGCTCTGTCACCTCCATTCCCGGAGGGTTAACTGTGACTTCTTCTGACTCTGAAACTGCAACAACTTCTTGAGATTCTACCACAGACTCTTCAGGTATTTTCTGAGCCGTCTCTGAGACTTCAGGCACTTCTTTGTCTTGTTTTGGAGCTTCAGCTGCTTCGTGACCCGGCTCTGAGGCTTCAGTTACCTCTTTGGCTGGCTCTGAAACTTCAGGTACTTCATTATCTATTTCAGAAACCTCAGTTACTTCTATAACTGGCTCTGAAACTTCAGGCACTTCTCTTTCTGGTTTGGAAACCTCTTCATCTGGCTTGGAAACTTCAACTTCTTCTTCATCTGGTTCTGAGACTTCAGGTTCAGGTACAACCTCATGGGGCTCTGAACCTGTAGCTCCTGCTGTATCTGGTTCTGGAAGTTCAACTACATCTACACTGGAAATTTCAGCTACTACTGTTGGCTTAGAAGCTTCAGCTGGTTCTTCTGCTGTCTCTGAAACTTCAGCCAATTCTCGGTCTGGCTCTGAAATATCAAAAGTTTCCACCTCTGGTTCAGAAACTTCACTTTGTTCAAGGGTTGGCTGCAAAACCTTGAGCACCTCTTCATCGGGTTCGACTGCCAGCCCTCCTTCTGGTTCCTCGAGGTCCTCTTCAGTTTCCAACTCTGAAACATCACCAGCATCATGGGCTTCAGACGCTCCCAAATGTGCCTCCTCTTCACCTGGGAGAGCATTTTGCTCTTCGTCTTCGTGAAGCGTCACTGTCGGTTCTGTGGGTGGCTGGGCTGTGACGGCAGAGAGTGTGGTGATGGGGAGTCTAACGTCAGATGCCTGCTCTGCAGCAGGAACTGTAGTGAATATAATTTTAGTGGTGGGGGTGACCTGAACAGCGTCCAGTCTTGGAGCTTCTCTGTCCTCACCGACAGGACTCAGGTCTCCCTCTGGTATCAGGTTAGGAGACACGCTGACATATGGAGCATTTGTCTCCAGCTCAGGAAGCACAGGAGGGGTGGGGATGAAGCCTCGCACAAGTTCGCCGGTCTCATCGTGATGAATGGTTTCAATCTCATGTGTAATGATCGGTAATTCCTCTTCCTCCCCCTCTTCATCTGATGGCTCAGGTTCGCTCGCATAAATCGTCTCTGACTCATCGGTAACGTCCTCTGAGCCCGGAAGACGATCGCTGCTCTCCGTCACCCCACCCGTCACCGTCGCCTCATCGCGTGGGACGGCCGTGGGATCCAGAAGGATCACCAGGGCATTTTCCTTCTCCATGGGGGTGAGGGACGCCGCCGGCCAGGGTTTATCCACCTCTGGCTCCACAGTGGAAACTTCCAGCTCGTTGTGGGAATCGGGCTGCGGAGAGATGCAGAGCATGACGTGCCGGCCTCGATGAAAACAAAGTAAAACTCTAACTTTAAAGGCTTTTATTTAAAGATGCTACCAAACAGCTGCCAGTGACACAGCACACACAAACAGAAGCCGCCTCACTTAATGTTGGTGAATCATTTTAAATGCAGGGAGCAGCAGAAATCAGATTTATATGTTTTGCTTCTGGTTTGCAGCATTTATCCTCGGAGCCTGTCCTGGTGGGGGCTCTGTGGGAATTTGATTTGGGGGGGAAATCTCCTGAAAATAAGCTGCCTACAATCTCATTAACCATTAAAAGATCTCTTACCTCCTTCATTACTTCTGAAGCGGTGGCTGTCAGTGCTGGTAGGAGGATCTTTTCTATAAGAACAAAACATTTTTTCAATCCTTCAGTTGAAATCAGCCCAATCAATCAATTCATTAATTTTTTCCAGTACATCGGATGTATGGGAGTATTAAATTCATGTAAATCATTGTTTCTGTTTACAGTGTCCTTCGATACGCCTTCAAAATGCATAATGTCATGCGGTGATGTCGACGTCTCAGAGTTTAAATCAGCAAATATGATAAAATGATCAGAATCAGATATATAATTTCTTAGGAACCGATCAGCTTCATCTGCATCGAATCATACGAGGCTCGACTGCTGCAGGCGCTACTGTAAACACGGAAACGTGTAAACCACGAATGAATCGATCTGAAGCACGATATGGCCAAACGTAAGTGTTCATGTGAACATAAGTTTGATATTACAGGATAGTTTGAATAGACTGCCCCAAACTTAATGTCTGTGATGCAGAGGAACAGAAACACTGGGTGCATGTTTGACCTTCACCTCCGTCAAAAAGAACTAAAATAAGGAGAAAAAAATAAGAAAATACAGGTGAAAACTCTGTGTGTGTAGTTTATGATAGTTTAACTTCAAACACACCAAGTCCCACATCCAAAACACCGTCAGCAACACCACCAATCAGAGGACACAAATCAGATCATGTGACATTCAAACAGGTCAAACCCCATTTATCAGTTTGGTCGTGATGTTTGCCAGCTCGTTATAGGTTTGATCATATTATTTTATATTAAATGTTGTTATAAACACTCTGAATGCAACAACACTGGTGCTCGCACGCTCTAAATCAGATCAAACAACTTTAGATCCTGAAGGAGGCGGCTCAGGTCTGAGCCAGCGGTGCCACAACAGCTGGATGTTCCCCTCTGAGGTGCCATGCAGTGCCAAAACAAACCTGCCACGAGCTGAACAAACAACCTGCAGAGAGACCAGCTCAGTGGGCTGCCCTTTCATCTGCAGACTGAAATCATTTGTGCCGCTGTGGACTGTAAATGCTGGAGACGAGAGTGTGGAGACGTTACCCGGTTCAAAGTTAAGGGAGTCCAGGTCGACTGGAAGGGAGGCCTCCTCACGCAGAGCCTTGGTCACCATTTCTCTGAGTCCAGAGTCGGCCGGAGACTCGGACGTGCCCGTCTCCATCTCTGAAATCTCAGAGTTGATCTGAGGGGAGCTGATCTCAAAGACCAGAGAGTAGTGCACAGAGATTCCTGCAGGCCTGGAAATATACAAAGATTTTTTACTTTATTTGATATCAAAACAGACACGACTACGGGGAGGGGCTGGGGGATGACGTACATGAGATGCCAGAGAAACTCTCTGAGCCTTCACACTAACTGTACTGATCAATCAATATGTGTCAAATCTGCAGATATTCTATTTTGGTATTTTCAGGTTGCTGAGTTGCTCTGTCACCTCTGTATTTGCATTGATTTTGCATGTAATTATAACTCGGTGGGAGGATGCACAGGCGGTGCTGGCCAAAGTCTCCAGTTTGCATCCCTTTGGCACATTTGTGATCTGCACTATTTAAAAACTACTTGGTTGGGTTTAATGATTTTGAGAAATGAAGGCAGATCGCTCTCAGGAACGTCGGATCACAGACGCTAAAGGTGCAAACGAGCTTTGACGAACCCAGCCGACACCTCGGGAGTGAGAAAATGAAAAGAATCCAAATCATGGGTTCGTGTTTTTCTGGATTAAAATACCTGTTTAACATGCAGAGTTAAAAAGCTGCACGGCTCTGAGAAGCAGTGCTTTTAAAATGCCAGGCATGAATATCCAACAGCTACGCAGAAGAAAAGAGGCTGCATCCAAACTTCATCAATATTCTGCACAGCCACCATCAGCAGCACAGAATAAGCAGGTTGGTTAGATGTGACTCTGCGGATGATGTGAATTTCTCAGCTTTTGTGTAAACCGATGAAGTGAAAGCACATCTTCATTAGGCCGCGGTGCCGATTCTGCATCTGAAACATCTCCCGCATCACGGCTCCACGCTTGGATCCGATGGCGTCCCGATCCTGGACGCCGGCGACCTGCAGGATATTTCCTGCCGTCTTCCACAGCTGCTGCTGTGTGCTGTCGCTCAGCACGTGGCTGCAGCTCACACATTAAAGGGCTGTTTCAAACTTTCCACGCAGAGAAATGTGGTTTCTCCTCACGAGTGCAAACAGAACACCTTCAATCGCGTCCGTTTGCCTTTTCCTGTTTACGCCTCCATTCCAAAGGTGAACGAAGAGCTTTCTCCTACTTCTTTGCTCGATTTCTGGACTCCGTTTTCTAAATGATGCTGATCTCACACTCAGTTTCAAGCTGATTGGTCAAAGGTCTTGCTTAGGTCACAGTTTTAGCTTTACAGCACGCGTCCTGTCTGATTCGTTCAGTGTTGGCGATAAACCCCGATAAACTGACCGCACGTGACGGCCGGGAGGTATTCAACACTGGAGGGTCAGAGTCTGATACCCCCTCCCCTCCCTGCCACAGACTGTATATAAAAGAAGGACACAGCCACCATGATGTTACCCACTGGTTTGTGAACAACACGATGCCAAAAACTGACACCGGCAGGCACACACAAGGCCAATGGTGGAACTGAGTGCAGTGCTTCACTAAAGGAAAGTTTTAATGCACTTTGTTCGAGTATTTCTACTTTCTTTTTCTATTCCGCTGTATTTTAGATGTAAATACTGTCCTTTGTACTCTATACATTTATTTTAAGGCTTTAGTTTCTTAATAAGTTTCAGATTTTAAAATGAATCCACTAATTTATGATGATGAAAGCTACTCAGAGGAACATAAGTGATTAAAATCACCTCCGGCTGTAACATTAACGGGCGGTACACATTAAAGAATAATGAGCTACATAATGAGTACTTATATTTTAGGTACTAAGCATATTTTTATAGAGTCTGAATCCTTTTTTCTTTCCCTTGTTTTGTAATAAAAACATTTTTACAGTCTACACTCTGATATTACATAAAAAGTGGAAACGGCTGTGGGCTGGTTCTCTGACAGAATGCAGGCATTAGGCTTCCTGTTTCCATCCTTTATGTACAGTCTGTGGAGTCGAGCTCCTCCCGACTGAGACGTCTGACTGGATCAAAGAGGCTGAAACGCTGAGAGGAACTACACGTCTCACGGCACGTGTTGGTATTTGATTTCATTGTTATTGACATACTGATCCAGCTTTTGCTCATTATTAGCAGATTTGCTATGAACGAGAATCCAAACAAATGTGAAAATATTCTCACTGCCATAATTCAAAATGAGTTAAAATCCCAGGAGCTCAGAGAAAATGGCTCTGAGAAGGTTTTTGTTTTGTGAGGGCTGCAATCTGGCAGGAGGAGCAGCGAATCCTTCCTGAGATTAGAGGACGAGCTCCCGCTGAGGCCTCGCCTCCGTGTTATTGGCCGTGACAGCACCAGACACCACAGGGAGGGCAAATTAATCGGGGGAGCAGCCTGACAATTACAGTATCCACAGGTCTTCCTGTTTCCCCGCTCACCTGTCTTCTCTGATACTCTGACAAACTTCATGAAAAACCAGCACCTCCTGTTAACCTTTAACATGATTGTGATTCACAGGGAAAATATCCGCCTGTCCGAGCAGTTATTTGGCTGCTGTGCAGATCTTTGCACCGAGCTGTGTGAACAGTTTGGGGGGAAATAATCCCCCCTCTGTGCATCTGACTTGGACACAAATAAAAGCCGAGCTGCACGTTGGCAGGAACCTGAACACAAACACACAACAGGAGGCGGATACTACAGGGGATGTTTCATCTCTCAGTGCCATTTACCCGTCAGTGTCCTGGGTCTCGCTTGCATTGGGGAGAAGAAAAGAAGGCATTAGAGCTGAAAATGAAAGTGTAACAGAGAGAAAGGCACCAACGGGATGACAAGAGCCACAAGAAACGAGCCATTCAAGTGTCACTTTAAATTCAGCACAAAATGATGCGCATTATGCCGGAGCCTGAAAAACTGTGTTTCTCCAGGGAAACAGGAAACATCAGAGAGACAAGAGAAGCAACAATCAGCGTTAAAGCAGGAAACAAAAACATGCTCAGACTTGAACAATGAAGAGCTGCAGTAACCTGCTGAGTGGGTCTGCTTCATGATGTGGCTTTCATTTCTATAACACCACATTACATCTAAGGTGCAACAGTTACTGCATATTCAGCGCCCCCTAGCTTCGGTCACTAACAAAAACATGTGTGTTCTACAACTAGTTGCTGGCAGTTGCTGGCAGTTGCTAGGTGAAACTGCTTGCAAAGAGGTATGTGGTGCTGCCCCAAAAACCTCCTGGTGCTTTGGTTGCACCAGGAGGTTTTTGGCCACCATGATGTTACCCACTGGTAACATCAGACAAGTTGCAGACAACTTGTCTGCAAACACTCGCCAACTAGTCACAGAGCGGTAGTGAAATGTGCAGGATTAAGTGATCGACTGGAAGTCAGAAACCCGACTGATGCTTCAGAGGTGAAGCAACAGTGATGCAGGCGAACTACTTATGGAGACCAGCGTTGCCAACTTAGCGACTTTGTTGCCATATTTAGTGGNCCCCCCAGCAACTTTTTTCCCCCCCAAACAGCGACAAATTTAGCGACTTTTCCCGGTGATGGCGACGACTTTTGGAGAGTTTTCAAAACCTGAAATCCTCCGCTATCGCCGTGTTTTGTGTACATACAGCCTTCGTACTGCGTCCGTTCGTACGCTTTGACATTGCCCGGACCCCCAAGAGTACCTGGCTGTCGGTTTGTACCGTAAGTCACGTGAGCTTAATAGCGGAAGTGGGTCTGTTCGTGTCCTCGTGATGCAGCCGGTGGATACGACGCCGCATTGAGCGGGTGGGGCCGTTATCACAGTGCATGTGTCTGTGGATTTACTGAGCTGGCTGAAGGATGGAGTTTTGTCCACTCAGTCTGTTTACATGTTTTGGTATTTGCACAGAGTACTGGATGTACAGGAGTACACACAGGAGGAAGCACTTTGGTGAAGCCTACTTCACTGCAGACTGGCTTTATAAAGAGTAAGTTTTTGCTCTGTTTACATTTTAATAGCACAGCTGTGAGTCTTTTGTTATGGAGAAAAAAAGCATTAATTTATTTGAGGAGCATTATTATTTAAATATGCCAATAGTTTATTTTTGAGCAATTTCTCCTGTACATCTACAGCTGAATGTTAATAAAAGTGTCTGTGTGACAGCTGGGACACGTAGCTCTGACTCTGAGGTGCCTTTTTGTTTATACCTTTGGGAAGAAAAAAATATCGAGATATATATCGTAGATCGCCATTCAGGTTAAAAAATATCGAGATATTCTTTTGGTCCATATTCCCCAGCCCTAGTTCTAAACATATTTAGGGTGTTTTTTCTTCAACGGCATTCTTGCAACTACATGCAAATAACCAATTATGCAAATTAGGTGATGACGTCATATAGCGAATTCTAGTGACTTTTAGGACAGCCAATAGCTACTTTCCGTCCTGAGGAGTTGGCAACAGTGATGGAGACAACAGGGCAGCTAAAGGGAGGTGGGAGACTTCACTGATTGTAAAGAGAGGCCCGTCTGCGCATTAGCCACGAGATGGTTTGTTATTTTGATGTTTGAATCAATGAAGCAGCAGAGAGATGGAGTCACAGACCAACCTCGGGAAGCGATGAGCCACAAAACTACAGCACAACACGTGCAGATCTCACCGTGATGGAGCTCTGAGAGCGAGTTTTAGTTTTAGGTTTGTGCAGATGAACCACGTGATCTGAGATCTTCTCTTGTTTTTCAGGGAGCTACACACTCGAGACTCTGCGTGAAAGAACAGCGCTGAATGATGACTCTTACATCAGGTCGGATTTTGGTTCAAATAAATGCTCCACACTGCTGCGAGTTGGCTGCACGGGAGCCTTCCTGCATTATTTTGCTTCACTAAATGTTAGAAAAGCTCATAATCTTATTTTGCACACTTGCTGGGGGCTTTATGTGGACCACAGTGGACGTGAAAAGACCGTATCGGGCATATATTTGGGACTGAATCAGACTCGTTCGTCAGCGCGGCCCTCGGCAAAGCTGAATTCGACACGCCCGGATTAGAGAAGCCGAAGCATTCAGTGTGGAAATGAACCAACAGTTAAATCTTTGCAGCTGAACACTGAATTATTTTCTGCTTGATTGAAATGCTCGTCCCTGTTTTTGACTCTGTGGGGAAAATACAAAGTTTCTTTTTTTCTAAACTCTTCAAAATTTGTTTGTTTTAGGAAAAATATATATATATATATTTTCTTCACCACCAGGTTTCAATGCTGTCCCTTTATCACCGAATATAAACAGGAAATCTTCCCATTCATCCTCGTTAGAGGCTGGAAACATTCGCCTGCAGCAGCATCTGAAACAATCCAAATCTCAACCAGCCTCTTATCTATTCACAGGCCGCCCACGCCGAGTCATCGGCTTCCTTCAAATGTAATGAAATTATGGGAGCTCACTGGAACGCCGCCGCCGCCACGGCCACACCGGAGAGATTTGATTAGACCTCATTCACGTCCTTCCTGCATTCAGACGTACGCTTCACGGTTTGAACTCACCTGATTCCCAGAACGTGGATGGATCTGAATCCTGGAAGTTTATCAAAAACATGCTGCATCTGCAAAGGGAAAAAAAAAAAAAGGATCAGTCAAGACTCCGCTCACCCTCCTCCCTCTGCAGAGGCCAACGTAATTAACTCTGAGCCGCCAAACAGGAGCTCGTTAATAAGCCGCCGATGTGTCAGCACGCAAAAACCCCGCATGAATGGGAAAGTCCATTCATATCTATCTTTGGGCGAGTTAAGCACCTGGACACTCTTAGGACATAATCGTCTTTAAGAGCTCCATCAGGCAACATCCTGCTGCGCGTGGCGTGTGACTCTGAAGGATTCAGCCGCCCTTTTTAGAGTCCGAGACAGAGAAAATAACTTTGAAGGACTCGATTTCTCAGCGTGGGACTCGCAGCGAGGAGCTCGACAAAAGGAAAACACTCGTAGGAAGAGTGGACTGTGGGTAATCTTCTCCCTTTCTCTGAACCCTGACCTTACTGCCCTGTGGCGTAAGCTTCTTTACTATCAGCCTGAGCCAGCAGCGCCGGCACAGACGGCCGGACAGACGCTGGCGGCTGCTGATAGAGAAGGTGGTGACACCGAGGAAGAGGAGGAGGAAGAGGAGGGCAGGAGAGCAGATTCTCATGGAAACTCGCAGGTTAAAAAAAACTGTTTTCTGATTGAAAGTGTAGGCTGAGGCACCGATGAGCCACTAATTTGATTTAATCTTTTGTTCCTTTTTCATACGTGCAAGACGAGGATTTAAAGCCAAGCAGAGTTCACCAAAAATATACGGACGCTCCAAAGAAAGAGACCCGAGAAGGAGCCAATCAGGGGGAGTCCCACCTGAATCAGCTGATTTTTTTTTTTTTTTTAACAGTATTCAGCATCTTTAACTGTGCCACAATGTTCCTTTCACACTTTGAGTGATTGCAGAGTTACAGACCCCTGAGGTTTGTAGGGATGGATTGAAATTTTAATTATTTTTCCTGCATTTTTGAGCCATCAGCAGAAAAACATTTAAAACACATCTGCAGTATCACAGGACACCTCAATCACAGCACAGCTGAAATAAACTGCACCAGGCTGAAGTCTGTAACACTGAAGAACAGAAACAAGCATCATAAGTTATTACGTTATGATGCACTGAGCATCGAACATCACTTATTACGCCTGAATTAATGCTCGCTCTCTAAATCACGTGTATATCAAAGAAGCTCAGTTAAATTAAATCATCATCGTCATCCTCACTGAGCTTACACCCTCTTCAGTCATTAAATTCTTTAACTGGCCATTATCCCTCAACAACAGTTACTACAAAGCCTTTCAAAATAAAACGCACTTTGTCTTTGGTAAAGTGGAAATGAAACTAGCTGAGGCTAATTTTCCCATTTAGTGAAGCTGGGTTTTTTTATTGTTCATTAGCAGAAGACAGAACAAAAGAAATCAGGAAGTCTCACCTGGTCCTGCAGGTGCTGTGCCAGGTCGATGTACTGGGGCGAATCTGGGTCGTCCAACAGCTCTCTGTAACCCGGATCCACCAGGTTGATGCTGAACTCCACGATCTGCTCCACCGGATTCTCAGGGACCACGTTAGGAAGCTCCGAGTCCTTCGACAAACGAGACAAACGAGGGTGGGTCTGAATGCCGTCACGCTGTGATTTGTACTGTTGTGACCATGTGTGTCCCTTTGTTACAATTTAATCTTTTAGTCTGCACTTCCATATAAATGGAAACTGATATCAAAGAGGCAGCAAACCGTGACTGAGTGCAGACGACTCAGCGCCTAACGAAAATCCAAACATACCCGAGAGCAGAAACTATGATGGGAACTACCCGCCTTACAGCTTTAGCTGGACTGAAAAATATGAGTCTCTTTTTATGATTCATATCAGAAGTTGATGATGATGATGGCGCCTGGGTGGCTTAGTGGTGAAGCTGGCGACCACATACACCATGCCGCGTTGCGGTGCGGGTTCGCGTCCCGGCCCGTCGCCAATTTGCCTGCGTGTCTTCCCCTGTATCTTTCCCCCATTTCCTGTCTCTCCACTACGATAAAAAGCCGCTGTGGCCAAAAATGCAAAAAAAATAACTAAAAAAAATAAAAGAAGAAGAAGATGATGGCGGGTTTAGAAAGTTTTCACATATCACCCAAACTAAGAGGAAACCACAGGAGGACAATGAAGATCCAAAGACGTCTCTCTGAATAAGGCAGGAAGGTGCATGTGTTTTCAGCCTGCAGCACAGGATCCCTGCTGGTCCACACGTCAGTCAGACTGTTCGGTGCTTCCTGTATATTCAACATTTCTATATGTAGTGAAAGCAGTAATGACCACATTGTGCAGGTAATTTCAGAGAGCACTCAGCAGCAGCGAAACGCCTTCAAAGGAAGTCAATGTCAACCGTCAGTCGAGGCTTTTTCTCCTCAGCAGAACTCCTTCGCTGCAGATCAGTCACAGCACCGGGCAGGAGAAAGCAGTAATTATCTGAGAGGAGGCGCGAGGCGGCCGGCCGCGGCATCGTGCAAACTCGACTTCAGTGCAGGAGCAGACCCGGCTGTGCGGCAGGAAAACCCACGGTCTGAAAGCTGTGAGCGTCACATCGCTTTAACAAACAGCTGCAGGCTTTAGGTTTCCCAAAGTTACTCGAAGAATAAAATGCTGGTTTTCACTGATTTATATTCACTTTAATATGCTTTCAAAAGGAACTTGTATGAAATGAAAAAGTCAATTTAATGCAGGAAAAAAAGGACAGGTTGTGTTTTTCTTAGCAAACATTTCACTTAAATGAGCTTAAAGGAAATCATATGCCTATAAATAAGTGCTGTGGACTTTCTCATCAATAAACATGCAGCTGATAATCTGATCAGCTGATCATTATCCAAAAACCTCAGTCTGATGCCCGACATGCAGCTCACAAAAAAACTCAAAGGAAAACTAAAGGAAGCACGAGCACCTCACCGTCTGTGCATCAGAGAAGACGCGACTACCCTGGATGCTGCTAACAACCCCCCCAAAAAACACTGCGACTCTGGAGACTTTAAACAGGACCACCTGATAATCGATCCAAGCGCTCTGAGCGGAGTTGATATAACTAATAGCGGGTGAAGAGAAGTTTGAGTAGGAGACACCACTGTCAGTATCACTGGATGTAAACCACATCCTTCATAAACAGTCTGAGCCGATGCCCTCAGGAAGAACAGAGTGCTGTAAGGTGTAAGTTTTCTTTAGTGCCACTATCACTTAAATTACTCAATTTGATGTTGTGATGTTTATTTTATGGAAAATGAAAATGGGAATCTCAAGCTACTTCCTCCTGCATTTCCTGTTGGATCCTGAGGCGTTCCCAGGCCAGAGGGGATTTATGATCCCCCCCAGGGTAATCTGGGTGTGTCTGCCACAGCAGGACCACAACATCTGTCAGATACTGCTGGCGTAACTCAGGTGTTCGTTAGATTGATTTGAATCTGTGAGGCCATCAGTCTGACAGCTGACGCGTGGTCCAAACTGGGTCACCAACAGGACGACGATCCAAGCACAGCAGCAAGAATGAAGGAGCTGCAGCGGACCTCAGCCTGACTGAGTGCTGAGCTGGGACCTTCAGAGAGCTGTGCATGAATGAATGCTGCAAACCTCACTGAGCTGAAGCTACGCTGTGACTGCATGAAGGAAAAAACAGCAGCTAGTGCAGAGCAGCTAGAAAACAGTTAATGGGTTACTTACAGGTTATTACAGCCTAAGAGAGGACAGAGGGACATAATGCAGAAATGACTGCCTTTGACTCAAATTAACTGATGTATAATTTCATGAGAGCTCCACTGTGACATTTTCAGCCTGTCAGACACTCGAGCTCCTGCGTCCTTCAGCTTGCTGCTGAAGATAAGAGCGCCGGCTTAATACCTCAAATATGAATGCAAGGGCTCGTCTGTACCTCTTCAAGCTCCTTGGCAGGGTGGGTCACAATAGGGGCGGGGCTTGGAGAGGCACTCGTGGAGCTGAAGAGGACGGTAGTGCTGGTGACGAGCACCGGGGGCGCTGACGGGGCGTCGGTCTGAGCCTCGGGACCTGAAGAGAGACGAGAACGTCGTTAATCTCAGACTAGACTGAAGCTGCGCGCTGATCTCACTGCAGCAGCCTGTTTTCATACCTGTCAGGACACAAAGGCTCTAACAAACATAATCTGAGCGCAACATCAACAATAGCTCTACAGCACTCCACCTGCTGGCTACTGTACATATTACAGGCAAATAATATACACAAATCCGGTACAAGAATCCATTTAATACACAAAAACATTTATGGGTCCATGATGTGAAAAGACTTTAATGCTAACATTAACCTTTTGACTGGCCCCGTCCCGTCCATGGGACGTATGTAGTGCTTCCAAATGTAAGTTGTGTATCAGAGAAGGACTATTGGGAGGATTGTGTTTTTTTTAGTTTATGTGTATATGTAGTGTTTACATTTACTGTAACTTTTGTTTTAGATATACCGTTTATTTATTTTGGGTGTGTGAGGGAATCACTGAAAATAGGCTGGGTGCGGCCAGTTTAACAGGTTAACAAGTCACAACAACAGTGTACAAACAGATGAAGTGGTCTTAAAATGTTCTACCTGTTATCTCCGGGAGCTTCAGCGTCGGCGCTGGAGTCGCAGCATCGCTGCACAAAGAGAAACAAATACAGCATAAAAATTTCACCTTTCAGGAGACAAGATTTCTTCTGCTTTCCCTTATTTCCTGTTCCACTGATAGACGCTTGTATTAAACAGGTTCAAATAGTGAGGCCGGCGTATGTACAAGTGCTCCATGTGAGTCAAAACCTCACACTTCTAAACACTTTCAGGGGTTTTTTTTCTACTCTTGGCTCTGTATGACATCACAGAGAGAGGAAATCCCTAATGCGGTCATCCCTGACAAAGAAGCCCCACCCACCTGCTGTTCAAACCTTATGATTACAAGGGGCAACCAATCAGAAGAAAGCTGGTTTAAAGTGGGAGGAGCTAAAACAGCTCGTTT
Source organism: Australoheros facetus (assembly GCA_030220045.1). Classification (NCBI taxonomy): domain Eukaryota; kingdom Metazoa; phylum Chordata; class Actinopteri; order Cichliformes; family Cichlidae; genus Australoheros; species Australoheros facetus. The sequence goes on from JASGAU010409791.1 coordinate 16,717, forward strand.
TGGACAGGATGAACTGAGGGGCTGCAGCGAGGCTCAGCGCGAGATAAAGAAGGCTTATTTTGGACTGTGCATCATGCAAAGCCGTCCTGTTCACAGAGGCACGGATGAAGCCGGGAGTAACGAAGACAACAGTAACTTTGTTGCACGCGCAGTGATCTGATTTTAAGGCATATCTTTATATGCCGACACCCTTTTAAATGTTTCTGCCTTCACACAAACATAAATCTAAATTTTCACATCTACGCAAAAAAAGCAAACTGACGTAAACTGACGTAAACTGGAGCTTTGCTGTGTGTTTAGTGTGAACACACTGAACTCAGTTTGCACACATCTATTTAGGTTAAATGTGGCCGTGCTGGGAGAATACCTAATAGAGTGCTGATTTTTGAGCCTGTGTGTCTCCCATCTAAAAGCCACCTCAATCAAAAAGCACCACCCGGACTCTCTAAGACCGGCTTTAAAAGAAAAGAAGCGCTTCTGCCAAAGTCCCAAATGTTTAGCAGAGAACACTCAGTGCAGATAAAATATTAAAACCCTGCAAGGTAAAAAAAAAAGTTTTTTAATCATGTTGAATGAATCTTGCATAACCCGCCTTGTACTTCTAATAAGAGCCACACTCGACTCATCACGGCTTCATCCATCTTTGATGCGGAGCAGCTGAACGAGCCGCAGCGCAGACTCGCACATCAGCGAATGAAATGATGAATCAGAGTAATAAACTTCTCTTTCCCAACAACACGCACGTTACTTTGTATTCATTCATTCATGGAAGATCAGAAATAATGACGCACCGATTAACAGAGGGAAACGACTTCACCCACAATTACAAACACACACAAACCTGCCAGCTACAAACACACACACACACGTTTCTGCCTAAAATATGAATCAGTTAATTCACTACAAATAAATGTGGTGCTCACAATTTACATACGCAGAACATATTCATGATTATCCTTCATTGTTCCATTTGAGTCCTTAGCTCATAGATACCATGCCTTTATTTTGAAACATTCGGTTTTTGGTAGGAAGCTCTGCTTCCTGCAATAATCTGCTCCAAACTTCCAAATCCAAACTGTTTCAAATTAAGAGCCAACGAGCATTTTATAGACTAGAAAGGACTCTGATTGTGTGCATATATGCAAGAGCAGGCAATCAGAGTTATTGTTATGATGCATATGATTGTGCATTTAGGAAATAGGAAAGAGTTGGGAAATAAATCCCAGCTCCTCTCCATCCGCACGGCCATTCCCCTCCATTTAAACCCTTTAATCTGTACTTCCATGTGTCTGAATTAAAAAGTAAAAGTAATTTATTGGTGGTTCAGTTTCCAGCTCCTGTAAACAGCTGACAGCTTTGTGAGCAGTGCTCACTGTTAAGTTTCAAAGGGATGAGTGAATATTTCTAACGGTTAAGCTCACACAAAGAGTTCGACACGCGGCAGGGCGGCGAGTTAAGACCTCTGAAACACCCCCGGGGAGCTAGGGGTGCGGCTGCAGCCGCCATCTTTCCCGCCATCTTACTAACCAGATTAAAAATGTGAGCTTTAGACGTGACTGTGGCACCAAACTACAGATGATGTTCTTGTGCACATCCTCAGCTGCCAAAGCTTTTTCGTCACAGCTCCATAAAGCCTTTATTGTAAAGTATTGTATTCACTCCTCCTCACATCATCTGTTTGAATGACATTTCTGGGCTCCTGCTGGGTCACACCCTCACACACACACTGTTGGCTTATCATTGTACACACATCTGTACACATGCGGTCGGAGAAGCACAGCGAGACCGGGAATCATCGGTCAGCTCTTACCGTGACGGAGGCCGCCGATCTCTCAGCCGGTTCATCCTCTGCAAACCAATCAAAAAGCAGAACAATGGTTCAGTTTTACTCCACTTCATTTAACTCGTGTTAAATGAAATGGTGTGTGTGTGTGTTGCACCGAGGACTTGGCTTCATGTGAAAAGCTGTCCCTGAAGTTTCTGGACATAAAACTTATTAAATCTCCACAGTATCATTTTTAAAAACACGATGTTAATGAATGTTTTAAATGTCCAGCTCGCTCACATTCCCACCAGTCTGGTTTAGTGATGCTAAAGCAGCTCTTTTCTCCTCCGGTTTAAGAGGAAGGATTTGACATAAATGTCCACATAACACACTTCACGCTGTTAATGTGTCGCCTTCACAGACAGGACAGATGCTGCAGCGACAAATGTTTGCTGACAGGTTTACAACACGACCGCAACAGGCCTTCCTGCAGTGAAGCATGTGGATGGTTTACAGAGAGCGATGCATGCTGGGAAGGTCACAGAAACCGAGCCTCCAGCAGCAAACATGCAGCTGAGAAACACAACAAAGAACCGTCATAAATTAACAAATTAATGAAGTCACTTTAGGAAAAAGAAATGATCTGAAAACTGCAGTGAAATAAAAACAGTTTAAGTCCTCAGGAGGCTCTGCTGCATGTTTGTGTGCGTTTCATTTTATTACTGAATAAAAACAAACTAAAGAAAACAAACACACTCTGCAAACTGAACTCAGAGCAAAAGAAAAAGAAAAACTGATCAAAAATTCAAACAAAGCAGACAGAGGACCATCAACACGGTGCTGTTTCCACTTTCCTGGGTTCATTGAAGGTCACACTGCTCACTGAGACGTGTTTTCAGCAAACAGCTCAAACGCTGTTTTCATAGATTCAGATAAAGAAATGGGAACAAACGATGTGACAAAGAGCCTAAAGACGCAACTCCAAACTGCTTCGTCCCTTTTCAGGCTCCAGCGAGTCAGAGGTCAGCGTCAGGTGGCTAACAGACAAACATCACAGGTCTGAGGAGATCTGATGCTTCCGAGGAGACGGCCTTTCCGGGCCAACAGACGGTGACCGAGAGCGACAGTCACAGGGTTTGATGACAAAAAGGACCCAAACTCATCGAGCTGGCAAAGAAATTATCGTCCTGTACAAGAATCCATTTAACATTTAATATCACTGCCCATGGTGTCAGTGATGACTCAGATTTATTCTTGTTTGTTTCAGAGGTTTAATGACTTCTTTATGGAGCCAAACACTCTGAAGTCTTCAGCATCTCAGTTTGATTATGATGAATCTCCGTATCACCGCTGGATTAACCAAAGGTTCCTGATCAATTAAAGATGAGGAGGACACTTTAATTTGACTCCAGTTCACTGCGACTCACATCCTCTGAGCAGCACATGACTGACGGTTAAACTACCTCCTCAATATAACCAGAAAAACCATGAACGGCTAGCTTTGATGTTTGTGTTCATCTTCTGTGTGTGTGTGTGTGTGTGTCTGTGTGTGTGTGATCTCTGCAGCCCGCTGTGGCACTCTTACCCGCTCAATCATGCTCATGTGCTCCTCGGAGCTGCTGAAGTTCTTGGCGAGGTCAGAGATGCAGAGCGACTCGTGCTGGCACGTGTGAACCCATCGCTGGTACTCGGCCGTCCCCGGGATCCTGTCGAAGAAGATCCTGAACGCCTCCCACACAGCCTCCTGACAAACTGACCAAACACACACACAGTCAGCACCAAATACACTGCTGCTGCTGCTCCGTGGAGCTCCAACACCAACCGACAACCTGCTCTGTAGGAAAGGAGCCTGTGACAGATTCACACCTCCGTGTTTCCTCTGCGCTGTCTGCAGCTGATTTCTAAGACTGTCGGAGCCGATCAGAGAGAAGCTTCATTTTTTGGTGCAGGATACAAAGGTATTTTTAGCACACAGGGAAAAACCTGACCTTCATATGTCCTTTCTGCATATCTACATGTTAAATACGTCTGTCTGTGGTGGTCAGTGGTGGTCTGTGGTCATCTGAGGAGTGTGCGAGGTGGACATTGATGTTTAGATCAAGGCATCCTTTCAACAACCTGAGCAGACAGCTTTTCACCGCTCACTCTTTAATCAAATATTAATGTTGCCCAGTTGTTTGACAAAGTCATCTTTTCAACAGGTGTTCTCTGGGGGGGGGCTGAACGCCTGCATTAACGAGAGCAGTCTGGGGCTGCATCCCTCTCACTGTGCATCAGTGAAGTCCTTGGAACAACATCTATGAGGTGTCTCTCACTTTTTCCCCAGTCTGATCTGTATTTTTAAAGATGTGAAGAATTTTGACAAATGCAAACAGTGACATCATCTCCCTGCTCACACCTGTCTGAGGTACGATGAGAGAAAACTGCACTGATGGATGTTGATGTTGTTTCCAGCCACAAATGTGACATCACTGAGATAAAGAAACAAATGCATGTGTGTGTGTGTGTGTTTGTGATTAGGCCACAACAACATCCACCTGCAGACTGGCATTACTGGAGCCTGTTTTAAATATAAACAACACTTTATGCACATCCACAGATCCATATGTAAATGCATTTGTTCTGTCTCATTTGTTGCATGAATTTAAACGAGTCCCACAGTTAAAACTATCAGCTCTCCACCTCCAAAGGGATTTGTATGACTCCACGGTGCAGCAGAGTCGGAGTCTCCATCAATCAGCTGGGGAGGATTTAAAAAAACAAACAAACTGAGGGCACAGTGAGACTGTTTCCATCCTGCACCCATCTTCTGCTGCTTATACATGTTTCAAACCATAAAACGATTAAAAAAAACTTCAGTGCAAACGAACGTTGGGTTCGAACGTCTTTGCAAGTGAAGACGTTCGAACCCGAATGCAGACATGTGGAGACAAGTGAACTAAAGCAAAGAAAGCCGTCAAAGCAAAGTCCACCAGAAAAGGAAAGAGAATCCAAAACAGGCTGGAAACATGAAACAGGTGCTGGGACACAGACTGGGGGGGAAGACAGGACTATTTATACACATGAGAGTAACAAGAAGCAGGTGACAGTGAGACAGGAAGGGGAAGTAAAACTAAACACAGGACACTAGAGACAAGTACTATCAAAATAAAACAGTAACCTGGGAGAGCGAACACAAGAGGATGAGACAGGAAATACTGAGGGAGACGTTATTATTATAACTAAAGATTCAAAAACACTCAAGAAAACAAAGATCAGTAAACTACGAACACCAAACGACCTAAAAACATTCAAACCCACAGAGCAAGAACGTCTCCTCTGAGAGAGACCTGGCTGCTGACCTCTCACTCCACTGAAGTTCACCTGAGTGAGCTCACCTGAGAACGCTGCCACAGAGACGATGGCTGGAAAGCTGTTGTTTATATTTAGTAAGCAAAACTGCAATAGCTATAATTATTACTGATCAGTACTTCCTGCTTTGTCTGACTGAAAAGCACCATCGTTGTCTGCCCGGTCAGGCTGGGAATCGATGTGGATACCTGAAGGTTTAAAGAAGTCCCATCATGTGAGAGCAACAGAAGCAGGAGCTGTGAGCAAAGCAGGATGATCTTCACTTTAATGGGTCGGTATTTCCAATACAACACGAGGCTTTGAGCCGATCCACTCTGAATCGGTCGGACAATAAAGTCCATGTTAGACGAGGATATGAGATCAAACGATACGATAACGCAGGAATCGGTGCGGCCAAAAGGTGAACGTGTGAAACAGAATGAAGCTGTCAGAGCGAGTTTCATCCCGCGGACGGGATCTGTCTGACATTTACAGTGTGTGCAAAGAGGAACGTGAGCACAGCAGGAAGCTCTGCAGGCCACAAACACTGTGCATACACGGGCTGAACGTGAATACATATTTAATATGACTTCCTGTGAGTAGGAGCTCCTGGGAACCAGTAATAAAACTGTGACTTATAACCGAAGGAAGAACACGAGTGAAACGCTCACCGAACACCCGAAAATATTAATTCCTCTTTGTTTATGAGATTAAAGTTTTATCGGCAGCTGCTATTTGGCCCTTTTCTCTTTGCTGCTGTGGGAAAATATCCAGACAAACACACACGGAGCCCGAAGCCAAACGCATTTAAACACAAACAGTTTCATTTCTCCTTTCAGGAGCAGCTCAGTCAGGAGTGATTTAAAGACATCGAGGCTTAAAGAGTGCACGATTTATTAGACAAGCTGTGAGCACAATGAAGAAAAAGCTGAAATATGTGACGAGTTTTTGGCCTTTAGACTCCATTTAATTATTTTTAGGGGGTACTTATGCCATGAGGCGCACAGCAATGCTCCCCGCGGGGGTCTGGACGCTGATGGTGTGGGGCGGGAGGCGAAGAATGATGTGGATCAATGTGACGCGCAGCGGGAGCTCTGATGGAGACTGGAGGAGGGCGCCATCGATCTGAAGTGGCAGCAGAGAGCGGCGGAGGGAGGAGGAGTTTGAGAATGACAGCAGAGAAATGATCGAGGCGGACGGCGTGACTCGTGAACTCTGAGAGGAAGATTAATAAATAATTTAAACAGTCGCTGAAAATTAATGGGATCTGCTGTAATTAAACAGAAATAATATGTCTCAATATGCAAACTGTACATTTACTTTATCTCGTTTATGTGTTAGGTCTGCAGTTCAGACCTGCACACACACACTTCTGCCTCAGCTCCTTCCTTGCACACAGTTTTCAGTTTTTCGATCCCTGGCTCCTCCAACCTGCATGTTAAAGTATCCTTGGACAACATCCTGAATCCCGAGTTTCCCCCAATCCCGCGCATCCATCGGCGTGAGCGTGTGAATGAGTAAGAAAGTGCATTTTCTCTCACTTAGCTCTAATCCCTGCTTGTCTTCTCAGCCTCGACCCTTACCCCATCCACACACACACACACACACACACACACACACACGCTCTCAGTCGGCCTTGGTTTCTATCCCCGCCCACTCCGAGCTATCTCAGCTCTCTGATCTGCTCGTCCAGGATTCCCTGAACCGCCGCTCCGTCCCCATTTCTCCAGCGCATCCTTGACTGCTGCAGGGGTGGCTGTACCTCAGGAGGTAGAGCAGGTCACCTACTGATCAGAAGGTCAGCGGTTCAATTCCTGGCTATTCCAGGCTGCATGCCAGTGTATCCTTGCAAGCGTTGGAGTGTGAATGTGTGTGAATGTTAGATAATAAAAGCACTTAGCTTAGTTCATCATGGAAGTGCTTGTATGAATGGGGTGACTGTGTTGTATAAGCGCTTTGAGTGCCCAGCGTAGAAAAGCGCTACATAAGAACCAGTTACTGGTACCAGGGTACCAGTTGTACCCCGTGTCCTGCTTTAAGGTCCTCTCTGGGTGTCGACACTTAACGTGACCGTGGATGCTGCTGTGGTGAAACTTCAGCCCACTCTTATCGTGTTGTTTCAGGTCATATAAAGAGAGTCACTGGTGCAAAATATCACTTCATTGCTGCAGTGCATCAATGGCCAGAACTGAATTATGCTAAATCTTCAGTTCATTTAGGACACATGCAGTTTTTCTTTCTAACCGCGTGAGGTGAACCAGAAGGAGAGGTGCTTCAGTGCTTCCTTTATTACCTCCTTCAGCAGAGGATGCACCCGAGCATCCTTTGTGAAAGGAAAGGAGATGCCGTCCTACAACTTATGGCAACCATTGACAAAAACAACCAATCAGCACGACTGATGGGCAGACAGCAGCCTGTTTTGCTGTAACCTGCTGATCTGTTTTGAACCTTCAACAACAGGCTGTTAAACCCACAGCTGAACTCTGTTTTTATTTAAATGTGCTGGTTATCAAGCTTCTTCTTTCACTGTGTGAAGAAAAGCAAAGACCTCCATGGATGAAGATGATGAGCTTTGTTAAAGTGGAGGTTGCTTTGGTTCTGTCCTCATTGGGGGCGTTGCTGTACTGACAGGATTATGATTATCATCAGAAAGCCTCGTTAAAACCAGGAATGTCCTTCAGCAGGAGGAGACTGAGACTGATAATCTGTTTTCTTTTGTGCAGTGATATTTTTCACCCTGTTGTCCGTGTTTGTACAGCCCGCACACACAAAGAACACATGAGGTGTCTGTGAGGAGCTTATGTAGTGCAGGGATCCTCAAATCCAAGCATCGAGGGCCGGTGTCCTGCAGCTTTTAGATGTGTCCCTGATCCAACACACCTGAATCAAACGGCTGAATTACCTCCTCAGTATGCAGTCAAGTTCTCCAGAGTCCTGCTAATGACTTCTGTATTTGACTCAGGTGTTATTGAAGCAGAGACACATCTAAAACCTGCAGGACAGGGGCTCTCGAGGCCTGGATATGAGGACCCCTGTTGTAGTGCATCGTCAGTATGCTGCGGTTAAACCACAGCAGACCAGGAGTCAGATCTTCCTAATCCTGCAGTTCCCTTTTCCTAAGTCCTCATGAGTTTTGCTTCCTTAAACTCGCGGCATTTTCTATAAAGCTCAAGAAAAAGCGAGTGGAAAAGGCCGCGCCTGCTGCAGATGTTTCCTGAGGACAAAGAAAGTTCTTCGTGAGGGTATTCGGGCTCCCTGTGAGTCAGAGACCTCCCCGATGAAGCCGTGTGAATGATCCGCAGCTAGCTGGGACCCGTCACACAGTCCTGCCTGATACTCTTTGGTTGTGCAGGTACGAGCGCCGCGCTTCTCCACCTGTGCTGGAAGAAGCTGCACAGCTCGGCATTTTTCTCCGAGAAGCCGTGCGGAGGAGGCGAGTGACTCACGTCTGTGACTCACTTCATCGCTCCTCGGCGGCTGTGCTGACGGGTCAGCTGACTCGAGTGCGGATCACGT
>JASGAU010409791.1:25343-35506 GCA_030220045.1 Australoheros facetus
GTTTTCTTCCCTCCTCTGTTTTAAAGAACAGATTTTATTCATTTGACTTCATCCCTTAAAGAAGTCCTCCAACAGGTGCAGAGTGAAACCCCACACCTCTCGCTCTGCTCTGTCTTCTCGTGTTGCAGGTGTTCTGCAGGCACAGGGAAGCTAAATTTAAGGGGATTAAAGTTCAGACTCGAAAACATTTCACCAATAATAAAAATCTGCAGCTTTGGAACCGCATATTTGATCTGCTAACGGCACAAAGACACTAAACAAATCAAAGATGAGCAGTGAGGGCGTGAGAGTTAAATTTGGAGATGATCTTTCCAAACGAGCTTTTCCGCATTAATGTTGTGTTTTTATGAAAAGCTTCACTTTCACTTCACTCTACAGGGTTTCTTTGAATTTACCCCCGACACCCCCTAAAATCCCAATCTTTCTGAACTTTATTTTGGGGCGGGTTCACCAAACCTTATATTCAGCTGGTGATTTCAAACGTGGCTGAGCTTCTCTCCCCACTCATTTACTCAGGAGCTTCAAAATAAGGTGTTTCCAAGATGGCTGCCGAGTACTGAATCTCGTTTGTAGGACTTTAAATGAGATCAATATTTGATATTTTGGTGCATCTCTGAGGTGTTGTTTGTAGATTTATGAGCAGAAAAGGGGGAAAGATAAGAAGTACAAATACAACAGTACCTACAGCACTCACTGGGGGGTATTGCTGTCTCTAGAAGTGTAGTAGTATAAGCTGTACCTCTGAGCTGGTAGTACGCCCGGTGGCTGGCGATCACCTCACTGACGGTCTCCTGGGGGCAGATTCTCACGCCGGAGTGTAGAAACACCGACCTCTTGGACCGGCGTTCAAACCCCGAACCTTTGGTGAGGGCGGACATCTTGAGCAGGTCCGCCAGTCGCACCGCGCCGACGGCCTCCATCTTCACCCCTGAGTCCGTGCTGCCGTCACCCTCTGAGCCAGCGAAAGAGAGGAGGTAAAAAATAACTTCAGGGTCACAACACAGAGCAGGTCGCGGCCAGATCCAAATCCCTGGCATTTGTTTAGAGCAACAGATGGTGGTGTTTACTACAAAGGGCAGCGCAGCTCGTGTCACCAGATTTAAACAACATTTGAAAACAGCTGAAATCGGATTTGGAGTCATTTTCTGCCACTGGCGACACAAACGATGCCGCCTGCTTTAAACCCCACCCGTCTGGTACTACAAGAGGCTTAAAACAAACAGGTGGAGAGATCAGAGCCGAGCGCAGCGAAGGACAGATAAAAGAGCAGCTGCTGTAACGCCGCGCGCTGCTGTGGTAAATAAACAGATGCCAGATATTTCAAACACATCGTGACGGGTCAGATACAGACCGATGGAGCAGCATCGCGACCGCGGTGACACCCCCGCCCGTCTGCCCAGGAGGAGCTTTCCTCTGGTCAGAGTCAGAGAAGATCAGCCAACAGAAAACGATATGAATTCAATAATTAGCTCCAAATATTCGCTGGTCTTACATTTAATAGTTTCTCTCTTTCTGATCATTAGGAACTGAATATTCTCAAGCTAATTTCTGACATTTCATAATAAAAAAAACTATTTAAGGCCTTTTTTAATATTTTATTGATGCTTGTTTTTATTTTTGTCATTTAAGAAACAGAAACAAATCCAGGCTTTATTTCACTGCTCGTCCGAGATGCCGAGACCAGGGAGACACGGAGACGTTCCCGAGCTATCTGGGAGGACATCATTTCTCCAGTGTGTCCCGGGTCTGCTTGAGGGTCTCCTCCAGGGGTGAAAGTAGTTTTAAATTCATGGATAAGGCAGAAAGTAAAATCACTTGACAATGTGAAAAATATTTTTGTTGTTAAGGAACTAAGATGTTTGCTCACGCTGTACACTTAACACAACTGATGAACACCTCCATGCATTCTGGCTCTGTCCACCAATACAAAACTTCTGGACAGAAATAACCACCAAACTTTCTCAAACCTCAGTCCTCTTGGTAACCACTGTGATTTGGAGCTGAACGCGCTCTCATGCAGCCTAAATGAAATCTCTGGTCATCAGCAGTGTTTTTGAGCTGTGCTGTGTTGTTGAAATTGAGCAGAATAACATTAAACACAATTAGTCTCTATTTGTTGTTAAAGCAGACCGACATTAAACGTAGCGGTGAACGTTTTAACCTGTTAACTGGTCGAACCAAAATCACCTGAAAAAACTACGCCCTCTGGTTATTGCTGGCTCAGGGAAATCCATGTATGTAGTGCATTTTATATGGAAGGCTAGAACCTCCCTTTTTGATTGACACCTCATTCGGCCAATCAAGAGCCAATAATAACCAGGGGGCATCACATAGCTTTTCTGTTGAGTTTGGTGCAGCAAGTTACATGATTGGCTGAATAAGATGTCACTCAAAATAGGAGGGTCTAGCCTGTCATGTACAATGCACTACATCCGTCCCGCTTACGGGACGTGGCTGTTCGTTGACAAAATCCTCGATCTCTGAGGGGAGAGAAGGTAGAGACTTGAGGCTCCAGCATAGCACGAACAGTTCAGAAACAATTTGAAATGAGAAAAAAAAGTAATTTATTAACTGATTAAGTCGTGTTTTAGACTGCTTATTGCTAGCGGATCTACTCTGACCCAAAGTGCAGCCGTGACCGGTTCTGAATGACGGCTTTACAGCAGACAGCTGCACGAACTCTTGCCGGTACTGTGTACAGGCGCAGAATCTTTTAGTGGTACGCAGTACCGGACCGTACCGGCTTACTCTCACCCCTGGTCTCCTCCCATCAGGACATGGCTGAAACGCCTCACCCAGGAGGCCGCCTGCAGGAAGAAGAGGGTGACATTTTATTAAGATGCTGGTGGTGTTGGTGTTTTCACTTGTTTAGTGAAGGGGAACCTTCTCTGATGATAAAACAGTGTAGTTTGGTGTACTATGAATATGATTAGTCTCCAGCCATATAGTACATGGCGTAGTATCTGCAATTAGTAGGAAGGGAGACGTAGAAGACGTGAAACTAAAAACTTTCAGAGCTTCTACACACTGACTCTGGCCTGAATAAGCAGCAGCTGGTTATAAGCTAACATTATGCCAGCTAATGTCAGGCTCGAGTGTCCTAAAAATGACACTTTTCTGATAAACAGATTACATTCTCACATCGTATGAGAATTTATTCACTAAGCGTCAGACTCCAACAAAGTTACACCCCCTTCAAAGACAGTTTCACTAATGCCAGCTAACAGCGGCTAAAACAGCAGCTAACAGCGGCTAAAACAGCAGCACTTACTGACAGAAAAGTTCAGGATATCTGCAACAGCTCACCTCGTTGGTCAGAAGTGAGCTTCACTGACTCATCGACTTCTACGAGACTCATTTCACAAAGTTTTGCAGCCTCTTTCAGACTAAATAAAGTCTAAAGTCTCACAGCTGACAGCCTACACAACAGGGAAAAACTCTGGGGTGGAGCCGGATCCAGTTGAAACAGCAGTAGAAACATGTCGGCTGGCCGCGGCTGTGGGGTACCATCTAAATTTAACGTGTTTAATCTCTCCTGGCTGACTTAAACATGTTTGTCCTACAGCACAAACCGTAGCTAGCTTAACTTGATTGGGAGGGGTAAGAAAGGAGAATTCGGTGGACTGCAATCTACTGACATCTAGTGGTGAAAAATTTACACACTGTAACTTTAACTTTCAAGTCGAGCCTGTTACCTCCCTGCTCCACAACAGAGAGGATCTCAGTTTGTGGTAAATGTGTTATATAAATGTCAATAAGAGGCTATCAGTTGATCAGATCTGTTAATCTTTGAACATCTACCCGCTAAATGAAAATCTTCCTGTTTTTGGTGTTTGACAGATGTAACTCTGATGTTTTATTTTAGTTAAACATATGCAGATGAGCTGTGGGAGGTTACAGGACTGTGTAGACGGCTACATTTTGATGAAATCATTTCTACATGTGTGATATTTTTGCATTTACATGGGAAAGGAAAGGATTCTGGATTTAAAGTCAGCATCAATCAGGGATTCTTTTTCTAGTTGTCTAATTACTGAGCTGTTTGTGTCATTTACCTATGAATCATAAAATCTTTGGAGCTCTGAACCTTTTACTAAACCGTCTGACCTGGGGATGAATGCTGGATGTAAATTTATTATTACCATTTTATACCCGAGGAAGCTGCAGTGTTGCATGCAAAGTTTCCAAGATAATTTCTATGATCTGCTTTATGCAGCATTAATGTGACTAAATCCTCCCGCATCAGTGCAGAAATTAATTCTGGGCTTCAGTGTGAAGGAGATTCAATTTAATACCTGTAAATGATGCAGAATATTTCTGGCTTTCCAGCTGAGGAACTTTATAAGTCTCCAACATGAAAACCTTAATAGTGCTTTACTCATCATCACACCTTTCAGGTGTGTAGCTACAACATTGGCCTGATGCGTTTGACCTTTTCTAGGCCGGCTCCTATCACTCACATGCATGTTAGCCACTCAAAATGTTCTTTTCCTCCATGAATCTGAGTCCTTCAGTGTTTCTCTGTTTTATGTTTACCTGCTGCACACAGCAGAGTGGAGTTCAGTGTTTGCCTTACAGTCATCGCTCAGGGTCAACTCCTTCTGGCGCCCACACACACTAAACCCAGAAGCACTCACTGTACTAGAAGGACGCCCCGAAACAAGAGGTTTGTTGTAGATATATTTAGGACAGCATGAGTCAAAGTGAGGGTTGTAATTCATCGGGCCGTTTTCAGGAGAAATATACAGCCTGAGAAATGTTTTGAAGTCAAGGTGAACTTTGTTTTTCGATAATCGGCCCCTCTTTTGTCAAGTTTTTAGCTTTCTTTCTTTCACAAATAAGCGAGGAGAGAAAGCTGTAATTCAAATTGTCAGCCTGTCAGCGCGCCGGCCATGAATCTGCCAAACGGAGCCATTATCTGTTTCTGCATTTTCATTTGCATTGAGGACATGTTTGCACACACATAACAGGAAGAAGACAAAGATCTGCCAAACTTCTCGCTGTGTTATGATGCATTTAAACAGCCTCTTTTGGTATCCTCAGGGGAAAAGTGACAGTCCGACGCCACGATGACTTCACAGCCAAGTACTTACGTAATCGTAATAGGCTTTGCTTCAAGTTTAGTACGAGAATAAATAGCCTTACTCATTAAATGCTCATATCTAACCTCCCTGTTTGCAAAGAATAAAAGGTGTGGGACTCAACAAAACAGGGCTCACCTTTAATCACAGCAGCCTGCGGAGCGAGGACGAGCAGCAGCACGAGTCCAAACCCCCAAAGCATCGCGAAGGACAGTCTCCCAAAATGTGAACGTCAAAGTAAATCCAGCAGGGCGCGGGGAGGTGGCAGCGGAGAGGAGGGGGCTCGTCCGGCTCAGGTGGAGATCGCGGGCGCAGGCCGACCTCGCATCATTCGGGGGACCGTGAGCAGCGGCTGAAACGCTCCTGATGAATTCCAGGATGCGTGTGGAGGCGTAAACTGGTCCAGAACAGGACCTGCTGCAAAATGTGGCAAGAGTGACGAGGTTAAAAAAGTAGGCACTGTTTCTGGAATAATCTGTTTATCTACTGCTCAGACATAATCCGTCTTTACCCCGCGGCCCTCGCAGCGCAGGCGTCATCCTGTTAGTGGCTTTCTGGGGGCATCTGTCAACCGCGATGACCGGTTTGCTCCACACACCCTCTCCCGGCCCAGCCGAACCCCCCTGAAAGCAGAGAGAAGCGGTACGAAGTGTCAGCTCACCTGAGCAGCAGCCCGTCAGGCCTCAGTGTGGTCCTCACGAGCTCATCACACGCCCGCACAGACTCACGGAGAGCGATTCTTATAGTTTGCTGATGTTTCTCGGTTTCATCTCTGCTGTTTCCTGCAGTCTCTGGACTTCATTGTTTCAATTAAAAAGATGATCGCTGCACAAAACTGTGACAGCGGCGTGCGGCTCGGAGGAATAAATGAATACTCGAATCCTCTGCTGAATGTACTTTCATGCCTTTGTTACAAATCCAATAAGTCCAGAAGCTTATGCCATCTCAGGGTTTAAGTCCCAGGAAGCTCCAGACAAATGATGTTTGTTCCACACGTACAGAAGCCGTTACACAGAAAACCTGACCCGACACATGAAAACGAATTCTTCTGGATCAGAGGGCCTAAACCTGCAGAGAAACACCACCAACCGTGTCATTAACTAACATGTTCATAATTAAAACTGTCAGTATGTGTCCTCTGATTTCATCCTGTTTCTTTAAAAGCTTTATATGCCTCTTAATCAACCAATGATCCTATTTAAATGATTATTTCATAGTTTTCATTATAAATCAAATATCTCATGTGTAAACTTTTATTTATGTTTTATCTGTATGTAAAGAGAGCCTCTGTATATGTACATATTTTCTTTATATGTTCCCGTGTTTTATTTCATGAAGCTCTGACATTCAGAGCCCTGAGAAACTATTATTATTTAGTTTTAAATTAATTTTCTATGAGAGTGAAAAAAATGTAAATCCGTTTTGTTTAATAAAAACCCCAAAATAGAAAAACAGAAGCGGTGATCGGAGAACCTTTTTTTTCAGCAGAACGTCAGATTTTTCCAACGTGTCAAATAAGGAAAAATTTCCATTAGATTTCCCAAAAACATTCAAACACATGAAACAGGATCAAACATTGATTTATCACATTAAACGTCTGGTTTCTGCTCTCTCATCGACTGACAGACGTTTCAAAAAATGTCTATGAAAGAGAAATATCAGCGATGTCTTCAAACATGCAAATATAACCTGAACACATATATACATACAATATATAAATAACTTGTTTTTAATTAGTTACTACCTTACTGATCACACTGTACTCATACTGTCACACTGTCATATTGGAGAAGCTGCAGGCAAATGATGTCAGGTATGTCGTCAAATTACCTGGATAACAGGCTCAAACCACTCTAATTTAGTTCCCCTGTAACGGGTTAATATTTAATGGAAGGAAAATGAGATGAAAAAGACTGTCAAATGTTCCCAAAGGACACACTGATGAATCAAAACATCTCGTTTTATCCACCCGACAAAAATTAACTCTGAACCAGATCATTTTAGGCTTTTTGCTTACAAAAAGAGAGATAAACAGACCACCTAATTAGTTATTTTAACTTTTGTTCAGTAACTTGTTTGTTAATCATACTTTTCCCCTGAATTAGCACCTCTGTCCTCTGCAGCACCAAATCAAACTTCATGTGTATTTAATACATGAAACCAAGCTTAAAAAACTGACGTTGGTTGTAATGCCTGTGAACCTCAGACGTCGTTCCCTCAGGTGAACCCGACTGATGAAAGGTGGAGTGAGGCTAACAGGTGGGGGAGTGGCAGGGTGGGGGATTGTGTTTCTCTGAGGATTTGGAGTAAAAATAAAACTTCAGGTGACAAATACAGCCTCTGCGGTGTACGTGCAGTTTTATATCTATGATTTTTGTTGTTTTCTGGTGACCTCTGACATGTAGAGGTGGGGGAAAGTTGAAGGTTTAACTTATTGTGGGTCAGCTAAAGCTCAGACATCACCCAGTTTGGCCATATCTGAAGAGCCGTGCAAAAGAAGATTAGAAATTGCTTTTAATCTCTAATCCAGTGCCTGTTTTACTGCCCAACTCTGCCCTGTTTGTTTCACTGCTGCCAGACTGGAGCATAAGGATTAGCCCCCCCCCAACAGACACACACACACACACACACACACACACACACAGAGAGAGAGAGAGAGAGAGAGAAGAAGAAGAAAAATAAAAATCCAAGTATTTTATTCATGTTATTTCCCTAGTTTTGGGGTTTGGATTGAGCTGCTGAGTGTGATACAGTGTTCTCTCCTCTGCTCTCTGTTACACTGAATATGCGCAGACTGAAAACCAAAAACTTTACAGCATGAATTATCCCACCTAAAACCAGAGATTATGATTGATTATTGATTGATTTAAGACCAATCAATAATTTGCAGTGACTTGTTTCTGTAATGTTGAGCTACGTACAGTATGACTAGCCAGATTGTTTTTTATTCCTATGGCGTGAATTAATGGCGTTTGGCGTCCTTTGGTGCTGGTGTGTGACGCACTGGCTTACGGCATTACTTTGACATACCTGTCAGTGCCCAGGCACTTTTCTGCATGTAGGGGTATTGTTACGGAAACGGTCCTCAGGTGTCACGGACCCCTCGGTGTGAGTCCAGAAAGCCTGCTCGATAATTTGTCCCAGGACCTGACGAATCGCACTCTTTTCTTCTAATATTGGCTGCCAAATAGCTCGTAGGTGCGCCAGCTCCACCTACTGGTGGTTGTAGCATGTTACATCCTACCAGGAACCAGTAAAAACAAGGCAAAATACATATTTTATATAAAAATACTCACATGAACTATTCAGGTTTTTCCAGCCCTGGTTTTTAAGTGCCTAAACTTTCATTTAGGCAATAAAAATATTCAACCTATTAGCATGTAACATGATGTTCAGTTCGTGTATTACGGTCCTGAGCAGTGTGCGGAAGGATATTGAAACAGGATGCGCTTCAGGGCAGTGCCGTGTGACCGTGCGGCAGCCTTTGGTTTCACTGTCAGACCCGCTCTGGACTCAGATATCTGCTTTTAAAAAGCTAAGGAAAAGTGCTCTGGCTGAAGCTTCAAAGTGGGTGGCATCACAGCGGCTGTAACCATCTTTTAAGCTCAGGCCATGGTCTGCTGATTACAGCTGCACTTTGACCCATCATGGCTGTCGGAGTGCCGCCATTCCCGGGCTTCCTGCAACAGCGCGAGTGAAATTACCGTAATAACCCTATGTCGGCTGTAGAGCGCAACTTCTCACCCTTCTGAAAGAATTTAGATTTTTCCAAAGGGACAAGTTGTCCTGTAATTACGGTAATGCAGAGTGCGCTTGCCCAATCATGTCGGCAACAATTATATGGACGTTAAAGGCGGTTTAGGGCATGCCGCCCACGACAGCTGCCTAAATGCAACAAAACAAAAGTGATTAACTACTTTCTCTGTTCCTCTGAGGTACAACTTCTGGTACTTTGTTGATTATTTGGCATGTTGCGCTTTGGCCTGGACTCCTGGGTCTTTGTACCACATGTGTTCAGTGGCGGTTTCTGATATGGGCGACATGGGCAGCCGCCCAGGGCGGCTTTTCATCTAGGGCGGCATGACCGCCCCCCTCCCTCCAACACATTGCGATCGCCGCAGCAGCGCCTACCGCACTCCTCTGCCTGCTGTGTGGTGCATGTAGCTTTCTGCCATGGTCTGACAGACAGGTTGTAACAGAAGGAAAGAGGCAGGCGGGGGATTCTCGCCTCTCGGTTGCTGAGACTAGAATTACGGAACCCCGCAAGGGACACGAAAAAAAAAACATGAGAGGAAAAAAAGAAAAGAGGCACTTCTGCGAGATCTCCCAAAAGTTTTGCGAGATCCCGAGTTACTTTTGCGAGATCTTGCAAAACTTTTTAATATTAGGACATAGGCTTCCACATTAATCTTGATACGACAGTGTCCGTGAGGATGAAAGGTTTGGTGAGAGACTGCCAGCAAAAGTCGTCTTTATTTATAATTCGGTTTTGTTACTGTTGGCCGTAACCACGCCAAAACTGTACAGGCATGAATGAATGAACCCGGCTGACTGTCTCGCTCTCACACCGTCAAGTTTTACGGGATCTCGCAAAACTGCCTCTTTTTTTTTTTTTTTCCCCATGTCTCTTGTGGGGTTCCGTATAGAATGAATCTGTTAAAATTAGATGCACACAATTGATAGAACACAAAGCACATTTCATTTATAATCCTGTAAATATGGTCATTAATTCACAGTATTTGTGTGAACCCGAATCTTGATGAAAGAAATAACACAAATGAGAATCTAGACGGTTCAGACAAATGTTGGTGGATGGCGCGGTGTTGCCAGATTGGGCAGCTTGTGAACACATTGGGCTGGAAAATTATATAGATATATAATTTTACAATAAAAACTTCCTAAAAACCTACCAAATATGGTGAAAAGCAGCCAAAATTTTAACAACTCACCCAAAGCTGTGTATATTTAAATATATATCATATCTGGTGCTATTAACATGAGTTTCAATGGAGGTTTTGTTGTGTTGGGCTGGCAACTGTCAGTCAGATCTGACAACCCTGGGGATGGGCGGTGGTGATAACC
>JASGAU010409795.1:0-35115 GCA_030220045.1 Australoheros facetus
AACTCTGAAAGATCAACTGGAGCCAAAGAGTCTAAACAAATACCAGCAGTGCTGAAAGCAGCCGAACATGAAGAATAATCTTTGAGATGGTTATGAATAAGTTTTTCTCCATAAAGTCACCACTACATGTAGTTAAAGTGAAAGGAATACTCGGCTCTACAGAGCTCTGACTCTTTGTCAGCCTGGCTACAGTGCTGAAAACAAACCTGGGGTTGTTCTTATTATCTTCAATTAATGATGAGTAGTAAGATGTCCTAGCTTTACGGAGGGCTTTTTTAATAGAGCAACAAACTCTTTTTCCAGGCTATATGAGACTGTGTTTAATAATCCACATTTAGCTGTTTCACTCTTTGGTGCAGCTGAGGGTCTCATATTGTTCTTTCTTTGTGAATTTTTATGCTTAAATTATCTTTTGTTAATTTTAATTTTTTTGTGATGGTCTGGGAGGTTCAGTCGTTACAAAATTGAGTATTGTTGCAATAATATTTTCTTATTAGTTCAGTGGTTAGGGTGGTTTGGTAAAGTTTGCATTTGTACTATAATCACTTTTAAAGGCAGAATCTGGATATTTGCACCATTTATAATCACATCTGGTTTATTATTTCCAGCAATTTATACATAATTTTATCCACTGCCTTATGAGTATTCTAAACACTGAACTGTTACACCTGTTAGTTATCCAACTAGTACCTGCCCTGCTCTGCTATATAAATGTAATTTTAGTCCATTCTTCCCTGTGAGTGCAATGATCGTTAGTGTTGTCACACTGAGAGGCAATGTGGCAGCATCATAATATTGAAGTTTTGTGGATATAAATGAGATATTATTGTTGTGAAGTTAAAATGATACGAGGCTTTGTATGGTGCTACAGGTGCATACATGGTTAAAATTTGTAATTTTAGCCCATTGGCTGCTAGGGATGATGACATCACAACATCTGATATACATAAGAACCTTCAGGGGCCTCAGATAAACCCAGGTTTGGTTGCTGAACGTCTGGTTGTGTAGGACAGACAGACAGATGGAGATGTGGTGTATGATAGTGAGAATAATGTCTTCTGCCTTAAAAGATAATAATAATTGTAATTGTTTATGAGTAGGGTTTTATTTACTGAAATAACAGGAAAACCCCTAAGAGCTTTATGCCATGAAAGATGATGTCTGCAGTGTGTAATCAGCCCCATCTCGAGCCAGTAAAAACACTATGTGCTAAATAAATATAGTCACTATATTTATTTAGCACATATTGAGTTAAGGTTTCAGTCACTGCAGTGTATCGGCTCCTCAGGACTGAGACCGCACTAGTTATCATCTTACAATGCTTTCAGCAGGTCTCCAGACTTCTCTGCTTCTTCCGGCTAGTTTTAAATGTCCTCTCTCTCTCTCTCTCCAAAGTTACAGGAAACTCAATTCAGGCTTTTCTTCTTTATAAACTGCACAAATTTGTTGAACTTTCCAACTCAGTAATCAAACCCCAAATATGACCTGAGTGAAGCCTGAAACCCGTGGGTGACATCTGCTGCTAATCTGTCCATCTGCAGCCTCCTGTGGTTCAACATGTTTTTCCTCCGCAGTAAAACTTTCTGGATAATTCACTCATCAGTCACCCTGTTGGTTTTTATCACCACCACTTTTACATTATAACTAAATTTTGAACTTTATTTCACTAAGAAATCTGAGGCAGCAAAGGAAAAGCACCCCCGAGGTTTGAGCAATTATAAGAAACAGCAAACTTGTGACTCATGGACGAGGACTATAGGACTTTTATTCTTCCCTGTGAGAGCAGCGATCGTTAGTGAAACATGACACCAGCATTAAGCATTTGCCCCCGAGCTGGAGCAAAGTCACCAGGTTTGTAGCTCCATTTGGAGTTAAACCACTGACTTATTCTCACTGAATTCACATAAAAATCTGAGAGCAAACCGATTACAGAAGCTTCTGCTGTCACTCCACAGTGACAGCAGAAGCTTCTGTTTTATGGTATCAGATCCAGTTCAGCCAGTACAACACACAAAACTGCACTGGTGCATTTCTGTGATGGTGATAAACTGTAGCATTTGAGCACTGACAGCATGATGGGAGCATGCACCCTCTGCAGACAGTCTGCTTCTGCATGTTGATTCTCACCAAAACAAACAGAAACCAAAGGCTGATGACACGTATATTTGTACTGTTTTCACATATCTCATATTTAATAAGCTTCCTCCTTCCATCATCAGTGTTTTAAATATTCACACTGACTCTGGTGTTACAGCTGACCAGCTTATTGTTTTGTCTCTCCAGCTGGTGTGGTGCTGCTGCTGCAGAGGGCGCTTCAGCAGCTTCAGTCCCTACAACCACCTGACTAGCAGAGATGACATCCCTCTGTACACCACTCACAGCCGCTTCGAAGCCACCAATGGGAGATCATACGTAAGTCCAAACCTACAGAAACACATGAAACACTGCTGATATCCTCACAAAGACACGACGTTCTCTGCCTGGATCTGTTTCTCAGTAAGAACAGTGCAGTCACGCTGCTTATGTCCTCACATGGAAACCTGGTCTGCAAAGACAAGAGCATCACTGCTTTTCCACTGGCCTGGTTCCCTCAACAGAAAGTCAACAGGATTTTTCAATAGGCTTAAAGATTACTGCAGAAAGGAATCGCTATGATAAGTATATGATCCTTATATACTATATTCAGCATGATGACCCTTACAAATGAACAAAAATGTCATAACTTTTTTAGTAAACCACTAACAAATAAACTTTGCTGCCATCAAACACTGCTGCCAAAGTCAAATATCTAAAGCTGTCTGAATGTTAATCACAGACCTGATTTAAAGCATTTTGACTTCAAGACAATCTGAATATTCTCAAAGGGAAGATCCCAACAATGTCCTCACAAAGACAGCGGTGTGTATTTGAAGCTGTTCTCAGTGCTGCAGCTAAAGCCTGCAGACACACAGCACTGTGTGTGCTGGCTGAGTCTTTGTCTGCGGTAACGTGACGCCTGGGAAAGCGCCTCAGTCCCTGCAGCAGACAAGGTTTACGTTAATCTCAGCGGAAAAAATAAAAACTCCAGCCTCAGCACAACGACCGGTATCTGCAGATCTCAGCAGCGTACAGAGGCACCGTTTTAAAATGGAATAAAACACTCGACATGACAAGTTTACAGAGTCTGAATCGTGCACTAAACCTCTGACAGAAGCAACTGTACTGTACACACAGTGTTAGATTTTGTGAACCGGGCCAGTTAGAGTTAACTGTAGTTTAAACAGGGAGCACAAAGATATCAGAGTGGGATACCTGTAATTTAACAAAGTGATGGAAAGGAACTGGACAAACAGCAGCTGACAATGTGAGTGCGTATTGACTTTAGGGATAAGAAACGTGGCCCTAAAATACTTTAGCTTTGTTATCAGCAAACATTGTGTAAAAAAATCTCTGGCTTTTTCACATCTCTGTTAATGATTACTGTCAGCCACAGCTCACATTCATCACTTTAACTCAAACATTTTCTTCGCTGCTCTCCTTCCTGATGTCTGCAAACGCTGAAAGTTGTGTGTGATTTATTGCATTTGTTAACAGTCACTTTCTAATTATAATGGTTAATGCGGCACTATCCACCCACCATTACTGCAGAGGTGTGTATGACCCTGAAGCTGCTTTAGGATAAACATTCACTCTGCTCTCGATGCTCATCCCATCATTCATCTTTTCAGGATCAGACTGATAAGCCGACAAAGAGCCAAGCAGGGACGTACACCATCACTCAGTAATGACCTCTGTGGAAGACCAGCTCAGCGCCTTCACGTTCAGTCTCACGCTCTTTTTAAATTCAAGATTTCTTTTATGAACATCTGCCATAACTACTGTCCATCTCATAAACCTTTATTTATTCTCTGGAAGTAAGTGTGCAGCTTTGTTGTTTCTCAACAACAACAATAAAATATGCGATTTTATTAAAGGGAAACATTCTAAACATAATTATGCAAATTGATACATCTGGGCCTATTTAAATTTCACTAATTTTACATGCAGTACCTGTCAAAAGATTGGAGGCACTCACTCATTGACTGGTACTGTAGTTACATTTATTGCCAGTTTATTATTTTGTAATCTTAACAAATATAATAGTTATATATTTGACCAGTATTACTTTTGCTATTATTTTCTTTTAAAAATCACAATAGTTTGACATTATTTTTAATCCCTAAGTTAGTGTTGTGACTATGATTAGGTTAGATTATTACACTCACTTGTCAATGCATTAGGTACACCGGTTCCACTTATCCAAGAATCTAATCAGCCAATCACATGACAGCAACTCAGTGCATTTAGAAATGCAGACACGGTCAAGACGACCTGCTGAAGTTCAAACTGAGCATCAGAATGAGGAAGGAAGGTGATTTAAGTGGCTTTGAACCTGCTGTTGTTGTTGGTGCCAGATGGCCTGGTCTGAGTGTGTCAGAAACTGCTGATCTGCTGGGATTTTCCCACAGAATCATCTCTGCAGTTTACAGACGACGGTCCAAAAAAGAGGAAATATCCAGTGAGCGGCTCTCTGGGTGAAGATGCCTTGTTGATGTCAGAGGTCAAAGGAGAACGGCCAAGCTGCTTCCAGCTGATAGGAAGGCAACAGTAACTCAAACATCCACTCATCACAGCCGAGGTATGCAGAAGAGCATCTCTGAATGCAATACATGCCAAACTTTGAAGCAGATGGGCTACAGCAGCAGAAGAGCACACCGGGTCCCCCTCCTGTCAGCTGAGAACAGGAAACTGAGGCTACAGTTCACACAGGCTCAGCAAAACTGGACAACAGCAGACAGAAGATGAGTCTCACATTCTGCTATGAAATTCAGATGGTGGGGTGAGAATTTGATGTAAACAACATGAAAGCATGGCTCCATCCTGCCTTGTATCAGCAGGTCAGGCTGCTGCTGGTGTGAAGGTGTGAAGGATATTTTCTTGGCACACTTTGGACCCCTCAGTACCATCTAAGCATTGTGTAAACACCACAGTCTTCCTGAGTGTTGCTGCTGACCATGTCCATCCCGTTGTGACCGCAGTGTACCATCTTCTTCTGATGGCTGCTTCCAGCTTCCTGCTCACCATGTCACAAAGCTCAGATCATCTCAGGCTGGTTTTGTGAGCACGACCTCCACAGTCACCAGATCTCAGTGCAACAGAGCACCTTTGGGATGTGGAGGAACGGGAGAGTCACCTCATGGATGCAGCTGACAAATCAGCAGCAGCTGTGAGACGCTCTCATGTCAACATGGACCAAAATCTCTGAGGAAGGTTTGCAGCACCGTGCTGGATCTGAGCCATGAGGAATTAAAGCAGTTCTGAAGGCAAAAGGATCTAACCCAGTACCAAAAAGGTGTACCTAATAAAGTGGCTGATGAGTGTGTAGTTTCACTGCATGAATACCAATTTATAAAAATCTGGGTTCAAAAACATTTCATATTTATCTTCATCATTGTATATTCCCTACTTACTGCCACGTTACTGTTTGAGATAGTTATGTCACAACTCCTCATATTTCACAGACATGACATGTTTTTTTTTTATGGATCATAATTATATTCTTATTTGTAACAATTATTTTTTAAATGCCCTGTCATTTAGTTTGCTCTGTAAAAACCTGCTGTGCCCATAATTGTGTGTACATTCCACATTTTCCACCTTTGCGATTGCTGCCAGTGACACAACAGTCAGCTCCACCCAGTTTACAGTCAGATTGTACATTTCAAATGATTGTTTGCCAAGAAATGCAAAATACAATGCTCTTGTTCACAGTAAAAAATGTTTTCCCTTATATAATGTCCCATGCTATCTTTTTTACATAGTCTAAAAACATGAGATAGTTTTTTATGTACACGTGTATGTTTTTGCCCTGTGTTTTTCCTGCCTGGCAATAACTTCTATTTGTGTTTCCACTGCGTGTGTTCTGTTTGGCAGCAGCTGCAGTGTCCCACTTTTTTTTGTTTATCATGTTTGCATCAGGACAATTAGACGCTGAAAGCAGATCCTCATTGTTATAGATTTGATTCATCTTTCCAAGCAAAGTCCAAGTTCATTCTTTCTAACACAACAGCTCGGCCACAAAGACAGAAAGAGAAGCCGGGCGTGGAGCGAGGCGGAGCTGCTGTGGAATGCATGAATCTGGGTGTTCTGACCAGGAATGATGGAGCAGATATCCATATAAAGAGACTGGGATGGGCTCAATGAGTCACAGTGACCATTGTCAGCAAAGAAAAACACTTTCACTCATTTTAGGTTTTCATTTCAGATTTCTGTGGGCTTTTTTTATGTTACATATTTTATCTGAATAAACAAATCTCCAATATATATATATATTTTTGTCTTTGTTTAACGTTGTTAATTTTCCTTTAATGCATCTTTTGCAAGCATCAATATTGTATATTCATCTAAAGGTACATCTCCCCAGTATAACAGTTGCCTTAAGGTGCTTTATTTTATAAGGTAAAGACCGAAAATAAAGACGGGGTTGTCTTTATTTTCGGTCTTTACCTTATAAAATAAGCTGATTGGACAACCCCCATTTAACAGGAAAACTCCAGCAGAACCAGGCTCAGGGAGGGGCAGTCATCTGCTGCGACCGGTTGGAGCTGAGGGGAGAGAGATGCAGCATAACTAAGGGAGGGCTCAGGCTCACCTGATCTAGCCCTAACTATAACCTTGATCATAAAGGAAAGTTTTAAGCCTAATCTTAAAAATAGAGAGGGTGTCTGTCTCCTGAATCCAAGCTGGGAGCTGGTTCCACAGAAGAGGGGCCTGAAAGCTGAAGGCTCTGCCTCCCATTCTACTCTTAGGAACCACAAGTAAGTTTAAGGTATGACAGGGCCAGATCATTCAGGACTTCATGTGTGAGAAGAAGGATTTTCAATTAAATTCTAGATTTAACAGGCAGCCGATGAAGATAATGTAATTAAACTAAAATACAAATGCAGCCACTTAAAATGGCCGATCCTTGACGGGACCTTGGCGAGTCCGTGGTTGACTGGTCTTTGGCTGAAATGAGATCCCTGCGTGTGACTCGGGCAATCCAAAGGTCATACGGACTAAAATTTTATGCATCCATTTTAGATTTTCAAAAGTGCTCCACCATTGGTAGTAGCTTTGTTTTAGCCAGTGAAAATACTTCAGCATGAAATGTTAAAACATTTGTGAATCCCAGAAGTCAAAGTTTTTGTGAAGAAAGCGCCATCTCTTGGTGACACTCTGCAATTGAGGAAATGTGTTGTGTTCCTGCTGGGAAGTGGGTACCCCCAGGAGAAGGAGGGGGACTTCCAGCGGCTGTCAAACTGCTGGGAGCTGAAAACAGACCATATTTCTTTGTAATCATAATTCTGAGGTATGTTACCAAGCTCCATNAGACTGAAGACAACAAAATTCCAGAACAGGAAACCTGGAATTTTAGATGGTAGAAAACAGGAAAAATAAAGAAATGCCATCAGAGAGAAGATATTTCCACCTTTTTAATCAACATTCATCTGGATTATATAGAAAATGAATCACGCAGCACATCTTCATCTGAAAGGTCATGACGGTGCAGCTCAGCAGCTCGGCTGGATGGGAAAAGGGCACCAGAGCAAAATGCTGGAAGTTTGTGGTGTTCAGCTTATTTGATGTTCTTACTGCTCTCTGAATATAAGAACATTTATTTAATTTACAAAACAATTCTTGAAAATAAAAACCTTTCTCTGACTGAAAAATCTAACGAGGACGACCCGGTGACATTCAAGAAGCACGTCCAGCAAACAGCAAACTTTGTTCTTTGACATCAACCTGACTTTTATTTTGGAAATATTTTTAAATCAAGACTGGACGCTGACGGTCATTCAGCACAGAAATGTTCGGCAGGAGCTTCTGGTGGTTGTTTGGACAAATCAGGACCCAGAATTTAAACTCACCTTTAACAGGTAGTAACAGGAAGTGAAAAGAAAAACAGGAAACAGAATAAACAATTATGGATTAATGATCAGTTTAATTGATAGCCCACTCTCTGCTCTCTGTAAAGCACCAAACAGCACTCAGGTTCTCTGCTCAGTGGTTCAGATATAACACCATTAGCAGTGCACTTGACTTTCATGATGACTTACAGGCTGTTAGGTAATCGCCTGACGGTTTCACCTGAGCGAGAGCTTTGAAAGGACGCTCGCCTGCTTGTGAGACAGGGCTCGGCCGTTTTGTCAACACTGTTGACTTTTACTTTTCATTCACCGCTTTCACCTCAGAGGCGTGACGGCCTGAGACAAGGACGCCTCTGAGGGAGGTGTACTTTTCCAGAAACCTCTAGATGGGTCCTGACATCAGAGCATGAATATTTTTCAAGGATTTTAAGTAGCTAAATTTCCCATTTTAAAAGTCAAACAGAGTTTAATGAGCAGCCGACACTTTCTCCATTTCCATTTAAGTACCAAATTATGGATGACTTTATAGAAAAAAATCCTTTTAATTTCAGATGCATCACTAATGTTGATGAATCCGACTGCAGGCATGAGGTGGAACATCGGTAAAATGGTCTCCAGTTACAGGAAGTCATTACTATGGTAATGACCTCACCTGGAGCAACACTTCCAGTCTGATCAGGAAGGCACACCAGTGCCTCTACTTCCTCAGGAGGCTGAGGCGTGCTGGACTTGGATGCTCCGTCCTCTCCTCATTCTGCAGACGCAGTGGAGAGCACCCTGTGCTCCTGCATCACTGTGTGGTACGGAAGCTGCTCTGCGGCAGAGAAGAAAGCTCTGCAGAGGGTGGTGAAGGCAGCACAGAGGGTTGGTGGAGTCAGCTTCTCCACCAACACCACCAAGGACATTTACACAACTAGACTGAGGAAAACAGCCACCAGCATCCCGAAGGACCCCAAACACCCAGCAAACAAACTTTTTGTCCCCCTCCCTTCAGGCAGGAGGCTGCAGAGCATTAAGAGCAGGACCACCAGACTGAGGAGCAGCTTCTTTCCTGAAGATAAGACTGCTGCACTCTGGTGGGGCTGTGGAGCTGCACTGCTCCCTCTGCCAGTCCTAATATTGCACACACTCATTCATGCTGCTGTCTTGTATGAGTTACTGCAGTTGTTTATGTTTATATTTATTTTGTTTATTTTTATATCAATTCTTTTTAATATACTTACTGTTTTTCACAACTCTTACATGGGCAACACTGAGACCTGAAGACAGAATTTTGTTCCATCACATGTGAATGTGATGGAATGACAATAAAGTTCTTTGAATACTTTGAATACTTGTCCAGAAAACTGTATTAGACAGCACTGGAGGCCACTGCAGAGGCATGCATGACAGTCACCTCCCCTGCGAAAGGTATTAAAGTACTGAAACACAGAGCTGGAGGGAGGTACAGCCTTCAGGGTACTGATAATCCTCAGACTCCACCCAGGGAGGGAACGCTTCCGATCCAAACTGACGTCATTCCTGGTTTCTGTTGGTTCAAGGTGTGGCCCGCCAGTGCAATCACAGCTGCTTAACTGAAACTGGACCAGTTCACAAACATCATGATTGGTACAACTGCACAGTACCTGTGTGTTCATCATGATGCACAGAAAGCTATTTATTCCCAAGATCCAGTAAAGCAATTTAAAGAGGTCTTATTAATCAGCTACTCAGCTGATCCCCAGCTCCTTACTTATATTGTTGGGCTCTAGCTCTGCATGATTCATGAGTTCAAAATAATGCAGTGCTTAAAGATTTTATTAGACCTCCACCCAGTGTAAGGTTTATACCACAGCTGTCCTAAACTAACAGCATTGGTAAATACCAGTGGTTCTGTACTGTTTAATCCACCAGCGTGCACAAACTCTTTAATTGAAATTATATTTTTAATGCTAAAATATAATTATTGCTGTTATCCATGGATTTTCTAATTCACTGTTTTACAAAAAGTAAAAAAAAGGATGTAATTGTTTTTTAATAAAATGTAAAATTACAGATATTTACCTGCATACCTAAACAGCAACATTAGTTTCAGTGGTTGAACGTTACAGAGACGTTCAGGGTGCGGCTCAAATGTGGGCATAAAAACTCGAATTCAGTTTGTTATATGGATGAGAATCTTCCATGTTTGCAGAAGGAGGTTGAAGGTGATGCTATCAGGACGCTGCTGCTCACGTCACACCTCAAAACACAACATGAGACGCTGTAAGAGTGCGCTGTGGTGCTGTGACATCCCTAATACTAATATATACTTTTGCAGAATACTAAAATAGAAAAACTTTAATAAATAAAAACTGAACTGTATCTACTGCCATGACCCTTCCTTCCCAATGTTATTCAGATTCTTGTCATAACACACACACACAGAAAAAACACACATCAGAACCAGGCTGAAAATGAACAAATAGAGGAGATACAACTGACAGATGAAGCTGACTCCTGCTTCAGATGATGAAAGAGATTTAATTGGGTTTACTGATCAGTAAAACACACACACACACACACACACACACACACACACACACACACAGTCAGGTTTACCGGTTGTGCTGGCGAGCTTTGTGAAACGGGCTGTTTGGTCCCAGGCACAAAAGCCGCTGACGAAAACGAGGGAACCGGAGAGCGAGGAAGAGGAGGACCACGGGCAGGATGAAGAGGAAGATGACAAGCAGGGCGACTCGGACTGGATCTGATTCTAAACACAGAACCATGAAGGATTAACTGCTGTTGCAGCAAAGATAAAGGTCGGTCTCATTTTTTAAACGTTTTTTCAGAAGCACCTCGAGCAGTTCGGGCCGGTCCGCTGTCCACGCTGCCGCCGTAACCCGAGTACTTACAGTCTGGTGGAGCCCAGCCCACATCACAATGACAGTTCCTGTTGCTGTTACACACCTGAAACACAAACACAGAATATAAAGAACAACATGGACTGCTTCTAGTGTAATTCTGCTTTAAAGAAAAGAAATAAAGTGAGGAGTGAATATAAAAAGCTGGACGCAGCAAAGGTTGAAGTGCCCTAAACCTGCGTTCTTTCTAATGACCAGCAGGGGGCGGCTCTAGTTATTAACAGAAGTCTGAGGTCATAAAGCCAAAAGAGCCCACTACTCATTTGCTTTATGACCTCAGGAAACACTGGGCTGATGAGTTTACTGTCTTAGGCTACGTTCACACTGCAGCCTGAAGTGACCCAATTCCAATTTTTTGTGAAATCGGATTTTTTTTTGCGTGGTCGTTCACATTTCCAAATATATGCGACTTGGATGTGATCTGAGTGTGAACAGCAGACGAACCTAAAAGTGTCCCACGTGCGCAGTAGAGGACGCGATAACGTCACGTAGCGAGCGCGCTCAATGTTTGTGGAAGTTACACGTTTTCCTTCCCGTGTTCACGTAACGGGACGCAGAATAGTGACGTTTGTTGAGTATCAATGACGTGCAGGTCAGATAAATGCAACCTGCCGTACAGACACAGGTCGCATTTGAAAAGATCGGATACGTTTCGGATTTAGGACCACATATCCCAGTGGCCTGGGTCGCATTTGAAAAAACTGGATCTGTGTTGTTCAGACTGTCATGAAAAGATCGGATACAGGTCGCGTGAGGGCAAAAAAACAAAATCTGAATTGGGTCACTTCAGGCTGCAGTGTGAACGTAGCCTTAGTCTCTACTTTCAAGTCTTACTGCAAATAACATGAAGTCCATTTTGGAAACCGTGGTCCCATTCTCACACACTGAAGCACAAAACAGGAGCTTCAAGATGCGATGGGCTGTTTTCCACTCACCCCGTGACCGTTGCATTTCCTGCGACACTCGTCCACACCAAACACTGACACATCCTGACACTTCTGGTTCAAACAAGCCTAAAACAGCAACAAAAAAACTATAAAATTACATTTTAACAAAAGTTTCATTGAGAAATTCTTCCAGAATATTTGCAGCATCTAATCTAATTTCAGAGGAATTTTTTTATTAATTACAGTACAAATATTATACTTATGACTTTTTGATCTTTATATTTTTATGCTTTTTATTTTTGCGTATCTACTAATTAACCACTGCAACTCATGAGTAGGCTAGCCTGTGTTTCATAAACATCAGAAAAATGGTCTCATCTATTTAAACCCAGATTCTCCTGCAAGCCTGTAGGAGGTGCTGTCTGACCTTGCCGGGGCCGCATGCGGTGCCCTGGGCCACGGTGGCGGGGTCGGAGACGTCGTCACCCAGGTGGAAGAAGGTGCCTCTGCAGACCAGGTCGCTGTTGTTAAAGTGGACCCTGGTGGTGAGGATCTCCGCGTTGGTGCCCAGCAGGGGGCGGTCCCTCCCACCCTGGCACTGGATCCTGCCGCAGTGAACGTCACTGAAAAAGACAAAGAAACATGACCGGAGGTGAAGGGAGAAAACGGCACACACATACACAGGCATCATGGGATCTGCAGGCCTTTAGTGCAAAAACGCAGCAGTAACTTTGTGTACTCACGAGTTCCCACAGGGGACGTAGGAGCCGTTGGTGAGCTGACCGCAGTTTCCATATTTGTTTCCCTTTTTGTTCACAGATGAGAAACAGACGGTCGGAGCGCTGGTGGCATCTGAAGGCAAAGATATAAACCAGTCAAATAGAGAAACCAGTATGAAGAGAGTCAGCTAAAATAATAAGATTTGGGCTGAAAATGAACTTTAAACACAGTGACTCTGACTCAGACTGAAAGTTGACCTATTCTGCTTATTTCCAGCAGCATACGATTTATTCTTAGACTCTGCTGAATGCGTGAAACTGAGTCCTTACAGGAGACTGAAGCCTGAATTTTTGGCTCACAGGGATGAGTTTTTCCATGTTTAATATGAACATCCGCCACTGGAGCAGGATGCAGGGCAGGAAGTGAGGAAAAGCAGAGCGGATTCAGTCTGAACTAAGTGGATGAGTACAAACTGGTGTCTTACTGGGTCCCCACAGCATCTGGCATTGGGTGTGCATGCTGGCGCAGACTCCACCATAGCAGTAGGAGGCGCCCTCCTCACAGGGTTCCCCATTCTGCAGGAATACATTGGGGGGGCAGTAGGGGGAGGAGCCTGTGCAATACTCGGGGAGGTCACACTCCCCCAGAGGATCACGACACACCGAACCCGCCGCTCGCAGCTGATGGGCGATGAAGAGGAGGAAGAGGGGTTAAACTGAAATACTGTCATGTGAAACATTTCCACTTAGATTTGTGGGCATTAGTATCAGCCTGACCTTGCAGTCCTGGCAGCAGATGCCATCAGATGAGCACTGAGCTCCAGGAACCAGCTGACAGGTGGAGGCATTACAGCAGGGGTCCTCACACTCCTAACCAGTCAGAGCACACATCATCAAGAAGAAGAACAAACAAAAGTAACGTGTGTGACCTTCATCCCCTGCTAGGAAAAGAGATGAAGAGTAACTGAAAGTGACCACTCTCTTCTGGCCCTGCCGTGCAGAACACAAAGACGCACTGACTTAGCTCAGTAAAAATCTGGTCCAGTCCACTTGAAATTATAGGAGCAGGTGTACAGGTGAGTACCTCCAGCAGGCCGCAGTCACACTCCTCTCCTTTCTCCACGTACAGGTTTCCACAGCGAGGTCCTCCCAGCAGATGCTCCGGCTGCGGCACGTTGAACAGACACATACCGCCGCCATGCAGCAGGCTGACAGACAGATCTGCGGCACTGCAGCTGCTGAACTGCTGGCCCGGCATGAACCTGAGGTCAGAGGTCACAGGAGAGTGGTATTATAAAGCTAGAACCTAACTAGGTAAGTAAGCTACCTGGAGCCACAGGACTGCTTGTGCTGCTGGTGCCTGCTGGAGCATTTTTAATGGACTTATCTGTGTAAAAATATGGCACTGATACAGTTAATTATACTAGCAGACCATCCAAGAAGTCTGTGCTCCAATGTTGGTGAGTAAAAATTTAGGATTTCTTCAGTCTGACACTTCAGACTCATTTATGTATTGAACAGTAGTTTAAATGTACTAATGTTTAACCAGAAACGGCTTTAAGAGAACATTCTTTGGGTGAAGGCGAAGCCTCTTAGGGAAATGGGGGCAGGACTAAAAAGAAATGTAGAAGTTTAAGGAAGCACAGGTCAGAAAACCTGCAGTCATTGCTAAGGATGCTAAAAAGGTAAAACAGTCTGGTACTGACCCAGTTGAGGGCTCCATGATGCATCCCCCGAGCCGCGGCTCGTTCTGGCAGGAGCAGCGGCGCTCGGCGGTGTCGTGGCTCATCCCGAGGTTGTGGCCCAGCTCATGAGCAACAGTTGAAGCCACGCCCAAAACACTGACCAGGTGATCCTGAGAGAAAGAGAAGGGTTTTCTAAAACTTCAAACTTTGAATGCAAATATTTAGCCACTAAATTGTAAAAGAAAAGATAAATGAAATATTTTTGTATAGTTTCTTCCAGATTATCCAAATCTTTTGCCCTAATTTTATATATTTTTTAAAATCTTGCTGTGGTTGATAATGTGGTTAAAAAATGAAACTAAGAATAATCAATGAATCCTAAATAAACCCTAAATTAAACCAGCAGCTGTCTGAACTTTCATGAATCTGCTCAGAGCTCAGTCAGGAAGCCCGTGTCGTGGCACTGGGACAGACTGGCCTTGTGATACAGGAAGTAAAGTAACCTGAGCTCAAAATGAAGGCCTACTCACCACGTTGACTCCCCCCGACCTGTCTCTGGAGCACATGGATGACTGAGATGCCATCCCCACTGTGGTGCCATCAAAAGACCCGCCCCTGTGAAGTACAAGTGAACCCATGACAATCCGGATCAGGAGCAATCTGAGACTTTTCATTTGGTAAATGCGCCTACATGACGAGCTGGGCGTTGTCATGGCGAAGACGTGGCAGCAGATCTCTGGTTCTCCACTGCAGGAAGTTGTTTAGCGTGTCAGTCGGACTCTTCTCCACCCGGATCTTGTTGCGGTCGCTCCAGATCTCCAGACCGGTGAGCGCCACGCGGACATTCAGAGGACGGTAGAACTGAAACAGGAAGAAGAGGCGGTTCAGGTACTGCTGTTACAGAGTTAGAGAGGCCGGCTGTGACAGGAAGTCAGATCTCACCCAGTCCACCTGGTTGGCCACGTCCAGCATGCGGTAGATGATCGTGTTATTGTTCTTCTGGTAATTCAGAAACTGTGGAGCAGATTTCACCTTTAGTTACACAATCTCCTATTTTACATCATGATTTAATAAAGATTTAAACTGCAAATAAAACTCAGTAAGAAATATAAAGAAGGTAAATCAGCAGATTTTGGGATTCATTTTGCTAATTCTGATGAAACAAACTGCTGCCACCTTGTGTCAAAAATCTAGTACTGCAGGTAAAACAACAAACTGATACTGTATAAAATTAGTTTCTTGGACTTGCTGCCAAACACCCCTCATCTCTGATCCAAGCTCCGGGCTACAGGAGTTCCCAAATCCCATGAGCAACTACGAGGAACTGAGCTGCTCTGTGGCTCACTGCTGCATCTAGCTGATTCCCTTAAAAAATACAACTGACAAATCTATGAAATCCTCCTTTAGTGAGTTAAACAAGAAGCAAGTCAGCGCGCACGCACATACACACACACACACACACACTGACCTCCTGGTGGTCAGCCACCAGCACCAGTTCAATGTATTTGGTCTCAGACAGGATGTCTCTCTTCGTCTGCAGACATAACAGACAAAGGTCAGAGGTCAAACAGGACATTGAGGAGCATCTTTAGTGAACATAAAGTTTGATGTACTTGGAGTTTATCAGACATTTGCAGTTACAGTTGATTTTAATGACTCCACCTCCAACAACTACAGCAGTGAAATACTGTTTATACACGAACGCACAAGCAATAAAACTAATGATGTAATAAATAATATATTGCATGATATCACTTTTAATACCTTTTCTTGATTAATTGCACTTTAACACCTTCATTAAAACTGGTTGACATTTTAAGTTTTTAAAATATATCCACATAATTTCAATAAGACAGAACAGGACAAAAATGTTTATCCTAATATGATTTGTTGTGTTACTCAAGGCGGTGTACGCAGCTCTCGCTGTACTTTAATCTCATTATGAAGGTTCTCCTGCAGCACTGAGGACACGCGTCACTGCTCCAGCCACAAGTAATAATTCTGAGTTTGAAGGTCCATGTACTGTGGATCAGAACCTTATACAACTCCTCTTCAGAACTGAACTACTGGGTCTCCTGAGATATTATAACCCTCACCTTTCCAAAGCAGCACCTGTAACAGTCTGTGTTTCTGTTCCCTGATAGTTTGATCTGGAGTTTTTCTGACATGCAAATCTTTGTTCTACTGAAAACATGTCTTATGCTGTGCAGACTATAACTTACTGATGTGCTGCCTCAATCGGGATCAGCTCTCTATAAAATATGGCGGTAAAGTCTGGCTCACCCTGTGCGGGTGTGTGGAGCTGTGGATGGGGGGCACGGCAGTGTGAGACACTCCGCAGCCTCCTGCACCGTCACTCTCCAGGGGGCTGGTGGAGAACAGCAGGTGGACCCCTTCATTATCACCTCCTCCTCCTCCACCACTTCCTCCATTTCTGCCTCCTCCTCCACTCTCCCCTCCTGCACCCTCCTCCTCCTCTTCCTCCTGCTGATGGTGGTGGTGATGGTCCTCCTGCGGCTGTAGCTCGAAGCTCAGGGTGGAGTTGAGGGCAATGATGCCTCTGCAGGAGGAAACAGTGGTTTAATGTTTTAACGGTATTCACATTTCTAAGGACAAATGCATTTGCTCTGTGTTTCAGTTCATCAAACTGAATGTCCACATCTATTACAGATCAGAGCCTCTAATTTCATACTGTTTGAAGCAAAAGATCATTCACACACACACACACACAAATAATAGGCGCAGAGCCTCAAAACCAGTTTAATTTTTTTTTTTACAAATTAATTTCAGGAAATTTATATTTTATTCAGTTTTAACTTTTTGTGTTCTTACTTTTTGTTTTTATTATAAAGCCTTTTATATTAAAAGTTCAATTAAATTTATCCTCAGCCCGGTGGCGTGGTGGTTAGCACTGCTGCCTGACAGCTAGAAGGGTTTGAATCCACCTTGGCCCGGGCCTCCGTTTCCTCCCACAGTTACTGCGGTTAGGTTAATTGGTGATTCTAGATGATTCTAGGCTGGTGACCTGTACAGGGTGCACCCTTCTTCTCGCCCTATGATAGCAGGGGGGGGCTATCAACAACAGGATAAGCAGAAGAGAATGGATGGATGGTTTCATCTTATTTCCCG
The DNA here is from genome assembly GCA_030220045.1 of Australoheros facetus. Classification (NCBI taxonomy): domain Eukaryota; kingdom Metazoa; phylum Chordata; class Actinopteri; order Cichliformes; family Cichlidae; genus Australoheros; species Australoheros facetus. Next base: position 17,234 of record JASGAU010409795.1, read on the forward strand.
CTCCATATTCTACTGGAGTAGCTTTGTGTGATTCACGGCTCAAAATAATCCTTCTATTCTGGACCACAGTGCTGCCTTTCAGCTCATCCTCTGTATGAAACAAGCTGGTTTGGCTACTCCCACTTTAAGCAAGCCTTTGGGTAGGACTGCTATATTTACTCTCACTGACATCACACAGAGCCAAGAGTTGAAAGAAAAAAAAAAACAGTCTGAAACTGGGTGTTTAGAGCATCTGAGCTTCACTGTAAATACTGATACCAAATAATGAAGAAAAACTGAACAGAATGGACTTTAACATGAGATGATGACTTCATAGATATTTTTTACCAAGGAAGTAAGATGGCCAGCGGATTATGAAACCATTTACAGATAAATGATGACTCAGGCTTTCTTAGAAAAAACATTTGAGAAGCTGCATTTCATTATTCAGACTTCATGCTCTGTTCTGTTCAGTCTGACCTTAAAGACTGAGGTAATACACCACAAAGCTCACTAAGCTGCAGAGATGGAGGAAATCTTTCTTCAGTTAGTTTTGTTTTTCCATGTTTTAAACGTTTGTGTTCTCAGCTGTTCTCAATAAGAACATGTTATTAAAAGTTATTAAAAGGTCTAAATCATGAGTATAATCTGTTCTGAGCTCACAGATTACTGTGTAAAGACTCTCTGAAGGCTGCCAGGCCGATCCTCTGACCATAAAGGAGTGGACCCTTTCTCTTCACGTGAGCTGATAAATGACCCTAATAATGGTTGTGCAGCTCGCACATTTTCCTTTGCAGGTCGGAGGTCACGGCCATTGATCCGGATCGGTTTAGGCTGCACTGGAATGCTGATGCTTCATTTTCTGCCAAGTAAAGACCTGTAACAGTAAGTTCTGGACTCTGGACTGAGCAGATTGGAGGTTTTCAGGTCTAAAGAGCTTCTGATTTTCACTGAAGAAAATGTACTTGTTTTGCTCTTGGATAAACAGGAAGTGATCCAGCAGTAAATTTCACATGGTTTTGGCTCACTGAACCTGAACATCTTGCAGTCTCAAGGCACAGACAGCTGTCAGCAATCTGTCTGTTCATACTGTAAATATTCATATTTCTGTATTCAAATGAGGTCAGAGGAGCCTCGGCAGATTTAACATAACCGAGCAGCTGTCTGCCTGACGCTGAGGATGATTCTACAGCTTTGATCCCGTCAGCAGATATCTGGAGCTTCTGTTTTTCCAGAACAGGATGAGCATTTGGAAACCAGCGCTGTCTAAACAGGAGTACTTCCTCCTGAGCTGAACTGTGCGCCTCTGTTTGTCTGACTTTATTTCTGTTTGAGTGTTTAATGGAGAGGTCGACCTCAGAGGACAGAAACTAAACTCTGTAAACTGTTTTTGGTCTTTTTCTTCAGAAAAGAGACATTCACTTCCTTCTGCTCACAGACTGTAAATCATATTTAATATATACAGAACCGTTTCACAACAGCAGCTTTTTTTAGGGTCGTATTGTAATGGACCCTACAAAATTAGAAAGACAGACACTCTCCATGTTTACCATTAGGCTTCAAACCTTTCTGATAAAGCATATTAATAAAAAAAAAATTAAAGCAACACTTTTTAAATCAGAGTTTAGCATCAAGTCAGTTAACCTTCTGGGATATTGATCTGGTCACTTAAGTATCAGAGGGGGTTGTTAATTAGTTTCAGCTGCTTTGGTGTTAATGAAATTAACAACAGGAGCACTAGAGGGGCAACAATGAGACAACCCCCCAAACAGGAATGGTTTACAGGTGGAGGCCACTCACATTTTTCCCTCCTCATCTTTTCTGACTGTCGTTAAATGATGTGGCAGCCTTTCATTCCTAACACATTACCCAGTCGCTATCAGTATATCCAGCATGATTTATTCCCATTGAGATCTGATTTTGTTTTCAGTGTTCCATCATTTTTTTTGAGCAGCACAGTTAGCAGCCCTAACTGATCAGGTGACCATCAGCTATCCGGTAGTTATGCTGCTAAAAGCTCAGGCTGCTAGCCTTCCCATGATGCACTAAGACTTTCTCGTCCACTCCCTGTGTCACTGCCGCATGTCATTAAGTTTTATCTTCTCTCTCCTCTGGGTTGTGTTTTGTCTTGCTCATTGCTCAGGGTCTCTCTATGTTCTTTTTTTCAGAAAGAAGAACAGTTCAGGGTCACCTAATCCAAATCTAGTCATAAACTTTATCCAAAAAGGAAGGTTTGAAGCTTAGTGGTAAAAATAGAGAGGGCGTCTCCTGATCCAAGCTGGGAGCTGGTTCCACAGGAGAGGGGCCTGATAGCTGAAGGCTCTGCCTCCCATTCTACTTTTAGAAAATCTAGGAACCAGAAATAAGCCAGCAGTCTGAGAGAAGTTCTCTGGTGAGACAATGACACTATGATGAGGCCTGATGACTGAAGTGAGTAGACAGGTTGTCCTTCCTGTGGGGGTTTACTGACCGGAGGCCAGAGCAGGTGCTCAGAGCCACTCTGGACTGAGGGAATCCTCTGACGGTGCCGTGGTAATAACAGTGAGTCTGCAGACGACACAAACACAACAACATCTGTCACAGCTGGACAGGTTCTACAGGGAAGGTCTGACAGGCTGTAGAGTGTTTGCTGACTCACCACAGGGTTGGCTGTTACAGACACTCCAGTACCGTTGGGGAGGTAGTAGAAGACGTTTGGTGGTTTGGGCAGCAGGTCGCTGAAGAGTGGCAAAGGTCAAAGTGTATGAGAGACGTATCATCACCTTAAAACAAGCGAAGCTACGTTCCCTCGTGTTACATCCTTTCATATGTGATGTTCACTACTAGGGAGGGGCATTTCAAGTGATTTGTGAAGAAACTCCAAGGTTTGAGTGGACGGACCTTCTATATTTACTGCAGATGGACTTTTCTTCCCACACTAGACTCTTTAAGGCAGCATAAAGTCTCTGAGAATGCTATCCTAAAGACAAACTCAGGGAAAACTAAATCAACTGTAAGCAAATCTCAAAAAGGAAATGATTCATCAGTCGGAAACATGGAGTGTAAATGATAAGGATGACGACTGAGGGAGTATTCAGAATCAGACAGCAGCATTAAAAGCAAATATCCCCAGTGATGGCTATACAGTGTTATCTGTAACATTTTATAGATTATAGTGTATGATATCATTACATTTTATCAGCTCATTGTGTCTTTCATTTCTAAAATATTCTTAACATCACAGGCCTAGCAGGAGGTTCTGTACATGTGGTGTTTAATATCACACTATTAATCAGACTCACTGGTTCTTCTCCAGGTCCAGCAGGAAGAGTCTTCCTCCCACCTCCAGCCCACACTGCAGCCTGTCAGGGTGACCATCCTGAGAACACAGGAAGAACAGTTCCTGCATTTACTGAGCCGATTAAACTCTGGAGGCAGGAAAGAAAAGAACAGGATGGAGCCCTTCCAAACCACACAAATACCCGAGACTAACAAGACGGATTTGCAAATTCAAAATGCTATTGGGGCACCTGCAGAGGTAAACAATGGGGAAGAAATGACCGGGTAAGATAACTGAAACAAATACAGTGACACATGCATCTGTGGGGGACACAGTTTCCTCACTGATATTTTCTCTCGTCTGTGTCAAATCACCCACAGCTCTGCCAGCTGTGGCATTTTCACACATGCAGTGGAAGTCTGAACTTTTCCAGGCATCAGCCGACACAGCGAGAGCACTTCTGCAGTGACCTGGGGGCTAAAACACTTCCAAGCATCAAAAAGTGCAGTTTGTCTGATGTCCACATGAAGCTGGTTCCAAAAGTGAGTCAGCCCCGATAGACCCCCCCCCCATGTAAAAAGGTCCAACTTTACAGCAGAAATAAACTTTTCTGGGGCTTTTGATCGACAGGTGTGCCAGCACAGGTGGCTATAGGTCTATCTCTCTGTACAAGATCAACAGGCAAACCCCACGGTGATCAGCACATAACAGCAGGGTGCAAGATGCTAGCAGGCAGGGCATACATGCAACGCCATAACCAAGTGGCCAGCATAGTATACAGGAACATCTGTGCCGAGTATGACCTGGAAGTCTCCAGGTCAAAATGGGATACACTCCCATGGGTGGAAGAAAATGACCGAGCTAAGGTCCTGTGGGACCAGATACACACAGACAAGCTGGCGATGGCTAACCAACTGGACATAGTAGTGGTGGACATTATATATTTTTTTCCAACTTGGACGGAAGGAACTTTTATAATCGATGGGATTAAAAAATATGCTGAATAGTTTCATCTGAACTTTTGTAAATAAAATGATTACTGCGTTATTCTTCATCATCATCATCATCATCAATTTAAAGTATTGAGTCTTATAATTCAGTGAAGCTTGGAAACATTAACCCGCTCTGGTTGTTCCATTTTTCCTTTGTCCTAGTGAAGTCCTTTTTTTCTGGTCCTTTAGGAGGCGGCACTGCAGAGTACATCCGCTCACCAATCAGTACGTCTTCCTGGCTTAATGGAGCTGCTCTTTGAAGTGGGTGTACTTCCTGTGCAACAGCTTCTTGCTTTCTCCTCTCAGCTCTGGAGGAAGTGAAGGAGTGTGTGTTACTGGGTGGAACAGCAGTTTTCCTGTTAAACCGCCCTACATGGTGAGCAGCCACGTGGCAGTTTTTTCTTTTACAGTCTGTCCATCATACACTCTCATGGCTTCGCCTACCGCTGCTATGCTGACTCCTGATTTTCCTGATAAACCCCTCACTGGACACTGAGGTGAAGGTACACACAGGTCTCGACCAAGCCCACAAGTTATTTATGTCCCATTAGAACTGAATACCACATGGCTTTGAAATCCCCTCCACCCACATGGTTCTGATATCAGGTAGATGTGGATTGTGAGTCAGGTTTTCTACACACAATGAAACACTTTTGCCCATCATTGGACAGATAACTTGCTTAAAAACAGTGCTGGTCAGTATGATTTGTAAATTTGTATAGGACTATGGTAATTTCACAGTATATTATGATATTATAAATAATATTATTTATGCATTTCTGCCTTTAGGTGAGCTTTTAGGTTTACAATCGTTCATTCATCTCGGGGTTCTAGCAAGCGGATGATCGCCCGGCTCTGCGCCAGGCTGAGAATTTCAGCTGTTAGCTACCAGAACGTATTGCTATCATCACAGTTTGCTAGCAAGCGGTCATTCAGACCCACCCACAGCGAAGGTCGAGTGCAGAAGCATCACTAGCAGAAATGATGGTTTAAAAGCCGCAGACACAGTTCTGCTCTCTTTTCTTCATCCTTGCAAATTAATATTAGAAAGAGTTCATGTTTCACAAATTACTGCATGCTGAAATGTTTGCCCTGTTGAAGTGCATATTTAATCTTAAATAATATGACTTGAGAGAAATAGAACGTGTGGGAAATTAATACAGCTCCCCTCTCGAAGCACACAGCGCTCCTGGCAGTCAAACTTTATTTTCTTGCACAAGTGCATAAACTGCTCACAGCTAATATATACACTTGAAAAAGGAGCAGCTGTACAACTCAAAACCAACTGCAGAACAGCACCACCACTCCTCCTAACCAATAATTAACAACGTTCAGCCTCCAGTCCTGCAGGGTTTACGCTTTAATATCTGAAAGCAGATTTTGGGTGGAGTAGTCCTTTAAAAATGAGCAGAATTCCCCTCTGAGGCGTGTTTGTTTCCCCCACCCATCTGTACTTTGTACTGCGACGGGGTCAGATCATTGTGCAGCAGGATGGAGGGGTGGGAGTGCGTTTGTTGGCTGAGTCATGTTCGTTTCAGCTGGGAGGGTCTGGCTTTGAGGAGGACAGAGGAAACTGAATCACAGCAAACTTAACTCTGCAAGCTGGACCTCTGATTGGTCCACCCAGACAAGCATGACAGCGCCCCCTCAAGGTCATTTTATTACCGCTGAAAGAATCAGGTGGGACTTTACTTGCTTTTACAAGTCCAGCCCCCCCAAGTCCTCCAAATAATTACCTGAAAGCAAGGAAAGCAGCTGGCAGACAATCCAGCACAGTTTGTTACTAATCAAAATTAAAATGGAGAACATATTAGTTATTGCAATTATATAACTCAAATACAAGGATCTTGTTGTTAAAGAAACAACTATAATGATAGGTGTAAAATGGTTCAGAGACTGACTGCAGCACCCATCGGAGTTACCAAGACAAAATAAATAAATAAATAATCTGTGCAAATGAGGCAGAAATGTGTCTGTCAGTGTTCCTGCTGAGTGGCTTTTATAGTCAGCCTAATTTGCCTGTAATCAAATCAGTGTGAAACACAAAACTAGAGCTAAAACCTGCAGAAATTCATGTGATCTAACAAGATTTCTTCAGTGGAAATCAGAAACTCTACATTTCTATCGACATCTTCCAGAAGGTTAGAGATCCTGACTGAGGTTCACGTCCCCTTGCAGTCATCGACCTCAGCTCACCGCTCCTTCTCTGCCAGGTCACTCTGAATGTTAATGTGGTTGAGACGCTAAGACCTTTGCGATTGGTTTTGCTAAATTTGCTCCTTGCGTTTTTTTTTTTTTCTTCCTCCCCCTTGGTGCTAATTGGATTCTCTTGTGCTTAGAGTCACTGTCAACTGCCTGCCAGATCCACCCGTCTCCTCCTCGGCTCACCTTCAGCTCCACTGAGCACTTGTCTGCCACACCACGCTCACTCGGCCTTCCCCATCAGTCATCTGTCTGCTCGCCTGCCAGCTCAACTCACACCGAGCTTTCAGCCACAAGAGTTAAAGACTTCTCCGTTTACACGTGCATTATGGTGTACAGTGACTCTTCAACGGCGCACAATCTTCACATTTACACTATTTTGCATCCTTATGGAACAGCAGAGCAATTTCTTGAAAATATAGAAATATTCATGAGTTTTCACAAATTGTAAAGCATTCAGTGGGCCCCATTGGTGAGATGGTGCTGTTCCTCAAGAATCTGTGTGAGAAACCTGATGTAGCACTATTAACACACTGTTAACCTCCTTTCTACGCTGTGCAATGAATGATTCAACCCAAACTAGGGATGTCCTTAATGACTAATTTACCGAGAATTTAAACAAGCAGAGAAAAAAAGAAAAAATTAAGACTGGTCGACTAGTCTAGAAGTAAGAAAACACTGATAAAGCATTTAAAACTGAGCAGTTTGATGGACGAGGCTGCATCTGTCAGAGCTGCAGGCTTAACATCTTAGATCATTCCTTTAAACATCCAGCAAGGGCAGCAGCGTTTAAATATCTCGTTAAAAAGTCGTGCATGTCCCGAGCTCTAACGTGAGAAAAATACAGCCCAAGAGCGACAAACCATCGAAATCTTCTCTGGCCTGCGAACCCCTGAAATGAAACCAAAACAATCAGGATAAAATCGATAGCAGACATCCTCGTGCTGCTTACCACCTCTCGCCCTTTTAATATCTGTCGTCCTGTGTCTCAAATTATCAGTGAACCCAAAAATGTGTTTTAATACTTCAAAGACGCTTCACAGGTTTCACTTTATCATTTTTTCTTTTATTGTTGTCAAATTTTAAGCTGCTTTTAGTCAAAGTAGTGATTTCTGTTGAAAGAGCTGAATGCAAACTGGCATTAAGGATGAAAACAAAAGCATAAAGGTATCACCTGCAGGTGGGTGGGGTCGGGGTTTTAAAGCATCAAATTTCCAGTCAGACAGCAGTCACACCTTTCACTGCCCGACCAATCAGAAATCAGTGCATAAACACAGCTGACTCAAACAGTACAAACCTAATTATGACCTCTCCTCTGTTTTCACTCTCTCTCTTTTACCTCTCACTGTGTTTCTCAGCCTCTCTCACCATCTGTTAACACCCTCCCTTCCTCATATGTTTTTCCCTCTTCGCCCCTAAACTCGCTCTCCATGCAGTGAGGTCATGTCTCTCGCCCGGCCTCCAGATGATGTCAGAGCTGCAGAAAATCTGGGTGAGGCTCGGAGCTGCCGACCACAACAGAGGAGAGAGAAAAGCAGAAAAACAAGGAGGAGGAGGAGGAGGGAAGTGAAATGGCAGTAACAGAGAGAAAGCTGGGGCCTGTGTTATGTCTCCATCAAGTTCACAGTGGCGAGATGTCAGGAAGACACAGGAGAAGCATAACGTGAGGCACCGCCAGTGACAACTAACAATACAACCTCGACAAAACGAGCAGAAACAAGAGCGCAGAGTTCACCTTCATGATTGTTCCAGCTTTATGAAACCTGAAGCACGAGTCACATGAAAGAAAGCAGCTTTATTGCTAACAGTTTGCACTCCAACAGGTGTTTTTCTCAAAGCTGATGGGCTCTGACATACAATTACAATGGTCTCAATCTCAGGTTTTCGCTACACAATATCCAGAATACTGTAATATCTTTGAAAATGGTGAACAAAGATCATCCCTTAGCAAGAGTGATCACCCCAGAGTAAAGGACGGTCCTAAAAGACTGAGCATCTGACCGTGGGGGAAACTGGTGGACAACGGGGTGCTGTGTCAGCATTTTGTGCTGTTGTTGTGTGTTGCTTAGTGGTTTCACTGTGAGCTTGTGTGCACTGCTTGTAAGAAACTGGTGTAATGTGTGGTCTAACACATTTGTCTGACTGTGATGCTGACCCACACCCCAACTGCTACACGCTTTCAGTTCAGGAGACAGACGCCCCTCTGCCTTTAAGATCAGTCTGCAAACCTTCCTTTCTGATGAAGCTTATTGTTATGGCTGGATCAGGTGACCTTGAACCTTGACTTATTCATGCTGCTATAGACTCAGACTGGAGGGGGGGTTCCCATGATGCACTGAGCAGTTCTCCTCAGCTCATCATGGTCTCACCTCCCTCCCCTCACCTTCCAGAAAGTCAAGGCAGATAGCTGCCCCTCCCTGAGGATGGTAGTCCCCCCCCACCCACCCCACCCCCCCATCACAATGTGCAGTTGTATGGGACCAACTTAAGATGAGTCTTGTGGGTGTGTGCACAAGGGGAGCAACAGCAGGCTGAGATGCAGGGGCAAACAACCCACACAGCTATGAAAAAGGAAAGGTGTGTCTGATAACATAAGAGCATTGTAGCTGAAATAAAGTAAAAGGTCATCTCCTTAATTATGATTATCTTAAGTTCATCAGACCTCTGCACATGCAGCCAGCAGCAGCTAGGCACAGGTATTCATCATGTATGCAGAACAAGATTTCTGTCTTCAAAATGACTCAAACTGTCCACTCAGAGCTGCACAGAAGATGAGTCAGACACACTCTTGCTGGTCAGAGGTGACGGTTTGAGGTTTTTGTTCTTTAGCCCTGCTTCTGCTTTCTCCTCCTGAAATCCCCATTTCCTCATGGCTGGGTGGAGTTGGGGTGGGTGGGGGTTTCTACGGGAAATATTTCAGAGCTTCTGTCAGCAGCGCAGGAAGTGTCCGTCCTCTAACGCCGCTCCTTCCCCAGCCTCCCCTTCTTCCCTCCTGCAGTGAGGTCTCAGCGTTCCTACAGGAAGCTTCTGGTGAAAACGCTCCAGCCTTCCTTCCTCTCTCAAACAGTCGTAACTCTGAAATAAACGGTGAATAGACTGGTTCCTCTATGTAGCGCTGTTCTACTGCACCTGCGCCCTCAAAACGCAAAGCATGTCTCAACATGTCCTTCTACAGCTAACTGTTTTCTATCTAACATTCACACATGTTCACACTCCGACAAACACATTGGGAGTATCCTGCCCAAGGATACTTTGGCACACAGATCCTAAGTAGATAACCTACTCTACCTCCTGAGCCACGGCCACCCCATGTCAGCCTGAACGCCAGGAGGAAACTGAGATGACGGACAGGAGAACATAAAGTGATTAATTCCTGCTCCTCCCCCTGCAGAATAAACTCAGCAGCTCTGTCATCAGTCTTTGGGACAAGCTAAAATAAGTTTGAGGGTTCCTGTTCAGTTCAAATAGACTTTATCAAGTATTATCTACATCATCAATAAATCATTGTTGTGGAAAAATAACCAGGGTCATCGATTTTGATGCCTTGTTTTCCAAAATAAGGCTGCAACATACTTGCCTCACAAAGCTGATCATCATCTGCTGCTTGGACATACACAAACTGCAATATAAAGAAAGGTCAAGAAAAACACTGCAATGGTTGCTGGTGTGAATTGTCCAACATCCACTCTGAAGACCATAAAAGTGGGCCTGCTGCGTGTCAGCGTATCCATCAAACTCAAAGGCAATAATCACCAACACAATCCCATTCCATCTGGCTGAGAACGTGTGTCACAGCGAGTAACAAAGGCCTTCACACACTTATTGTTCTACAGTGGCAAAACTCTGTGCTGCAACACGCTGCAGGGAAATAGAGAGGCGTCTCACAGCTGTCCAGTACTTTGGTGCGATCACACAGTCAAAGACTTCATGTTTTGTTAGTTTTCTTCTATCAGATGCACTGACCCCACACTTACTGGGTGACGTTTGGGAAAAAATAAAAACTTTTAGACTCTTGGTTAAACTTTGTATTTCACCACAAAGTCTGACCACATGTGGCGTCCCTACGGTCAGCTGCAGTGATGAAGCAATCGGTCTTCCTCCCGCGGCTGTCATCTAATCCTGATGTGGCTCTGTCACATCCTCCTCCTCGTCGGACTGTCTGACTCCGTTTACTTTCTCTCACACACTTTTCCAGTGTTTCCCACAGATTTAGGCTCTTTATGTGAAGGTGTGGGGTGTGCGTGCATGCTAAAGGAGGCTGAATCAATTACTAGATATTTATGCTTCTAAGTTTCTCCTTTACAAAGTAAATAAACAGATTAATCAGCTGTATTTCCAAGGAGTCTCTTGGCCTGCAGATGAACTCCACCTCCTCCATGCTGGACTTCACTTGGTAGTGCTTGCTCTGCAGCCTCAGTGAGTTTGATGTAGCACCACATGAACCAATCAATCCTCCAACCGCTGTAGATTCCAGTTACAGTAACCCTCCAATTTGCAGGAGACCTCCAGAGACGGAGGTCTGCAGCCGCTGACTGCAGTCCAAGACAGTGGACTTGGAACGTGTTCACCTACAGGAGGAGCTCCTCTCTGGGGCAACTGACTGTGGACAGCATCGCAGTCTCAGAAGGATACTAACATTTTTAAAAAGTGAGAGTCTAAAATGCTGGCAGTTGTTAATCTATTTTGTTTTTTATTGTGGCTCAGAGTGGATCTTTGGAGGAGGACTGCACACACAAGCCGGTCCCTGCACTGTAAGGGCCCTCAGTCTGCATAATCGTTGTTGACAGAAATCCCTTCTTTTCTTGCGTTATATCACCATCTGAAGAACAAAATGTTTATTGTGCTTGTGCAAATTCCAATGCAGATGATTTTTCTTTTTAAAGGTCACCAAACGTTTCTTTATGCAGGATGAACTCTGCAACACACCTGAGTCACCCGCCCAAGTAAGAGCTGTGTGCAGAAATGCTGTTTTCCTTTCTTTAAAACATCGCAGTAATGCCTCTATACTGTAAATAACCTAACGGGAGCTCAGGAGCAGATGCAGTGGAACTGAACTGAGCCCGTGCCGAGGTGGTCTCATTTTTAGAACAGGTGCGCCCCTAAAGCCCACCCAGCACAGCACATGGAAAAAATGATATTCTTTCTAAGACAAAAATATTCTTTAAAAAAAAAAATCATTGTATGGCTTCAACAGTAGGAGACTTTTCCTATTCAGACTGTCTCTGTAGTTTGAATGCAGTCACCAGTACCTGTCATCAAAGTTTAATAAAGTTTTAACACAAAAAACAAAGTACAGTTTGCTGTGTTTATATCAACAGTCAGAGCTCCAGGACCGGCTCCCATGAGGCGGTACGCCCTTCATGTCATGCCCAAAATACTCGCATCAGGTAACCACGATAACAGATGGGAGGGTTAAATCAGCTTTTGTTTTCTTAAATAAGGAAGGGAGGTTTGTGTTTGAGTGTGTGTTTCCCACCCATCCCAAACACTGAGTTCCAGCTGGAAACCAGGCTGAGCTCAGGACCAGTGAGCCACCACAGGTACACCACTCAGAGAGCAATAATGAACATTTAGCACCACTAATAATCCAATATAAAACTGTGAGCCATTAAAGTCCACAACAAGTCCAATAATAAACCACTAAAACCAGTTTGAAATGCCATTTTCATTCCACTGACCTGCAAAGCTTCTGCGAGGCTCTGTCTCTGTCCGTCCACCAGAACGAAGGGGCGAGTTTTCCCCAGCAGTGGGTGCTGCCCTCTGTCCACACCTGAGAACACAAAGACAGCTTCTTACTGGGAGAACTGGGAACACAGGGTTCTAGACAGAGGCCAGCACATACACCAGTATCATTTTATTTTGATGGCTAATTTTTATACTTAGCAATTACTAAAAATCAATCTGGGAGCACCACTGAGGTCTGCCATCTGTGAGCCAGTCAAAGGCAGTCTGATCTCTCTGAGGACAAAGTCTCTGTAACAGAGGACGCACAATCAAGGTGGAGCGCACAGACGGACACTTCAGCACCAGCTCGTGTGAATTCAGCAGTCTGGTTTTGGTTTCTGGGTGTTGCTCAGACGGGCTGATCGCCGCAGGATGGAAAGTCATGTTTACATTACAGCAGGTTACAAGGAGGCAGTCAGATTAGCTACCATGGCAACATGCCAGGCATTTAATTAGAAGGATGTCAAGGGTTACGCCCATTTGCACTATCTTTGTAACCACCCTCATTAGCATACATTGTTCCCTCCTGTAGTGCTTCAGACAACCTTCACCATGCACACCCTGCACTGGGCATGTTTGCCGATGTAGCTTATTAACACTAACTGTTTAACCCATAAATAAACAGCTAAACGGAGTTTAAAAAGGGACTGAAGAACCAGATAAATCAGCTGAAATCCATCCAGATGTACCCACTAATCATTTTGTTAGAACCCCTGCAGTCCTTGTTAACCGATTGCTCTGAATGGACTCTGATTAATGAGCTCTAAAAGGGAGAAGGCAGCTGACACGGACATTAATGACATTCCAATTTAAATTTTCTCTCTTATTCATCATTTTAGGTAAACAGAGCTGAAACTAGGACCGTGCAATTAGTCCGATTTTAATTCCAACTAAAATTTAGGCTTCCAGTGATAATTAAAACAAGACAGAGATAAAAAGATGATTATGTTTTGGGAATATTCTTGTTTTGCCCTCCAGCACAGCCCTCTGCTTTACTTCTGCACCTCCAAAGTCCAATTTTATAACAAACCAAACCGTCATGTTTAGTTTATTTTAGATTTTACTTTTCAGTATTTTTCCCAGTTTAATTTTAGTTCAAGTTCAGAGAAATTCATTTAAATAATGAATCAATTACTCTTTTAAGTCTACCCCAGCTTTGGGAAAATAGTGGATTCATTATTCATGATCTCAATACTGGCAAAGATTAAGGTCACCGTCACCTAATCTTGGAAATGCTGAATAAAAATGCTTCCAAGTGGGTCTGACCTCACAGATGTGTTGCTATGGCAACCAATCCAAAAACTATTTGAAAGAACCAAAAAATCCAGCATGGCGGCAAATGGTCAACAGTTTAATCCAGGTGAAAGGTTAATCCACCTGCTGGGCTCCTGGCCCTCTGACACCGCCCATCGTGTCAGACAAACGGCGAACACGGCCGTCACGGCTCTGACTGCACAAAGGCAGGACCTCACTGGCCCCGAGGCCCTCACACCCAGGGGTGAAGACCCACATTGGTACCCGCAAAGGCAGACTTACAGACACAGTGACACACACACACACACATGAACAGGCTGACAGACTGTTTCCACCAACAGGACAATAGAGCATGAAACAGTCCTTTACTGACTGTTTTAGTGCATTATATTGTGCAACAGGTTTTTTTTTTTTTATCTATATTTTTGGGCTTGTCCTGAACTAAAATTGGCCCTGAGGAGGATGACTATGTACATAAGCAACACTGCTCTCCATACAGTGGAAGGCACTGTGCTATGTTTCTTACAGGTCTATGTATTTTCCTGTTCATTTGATACACCAAAAAAATCTATTTTATGTATAATGAAACTCCAATAAATAAATAAAGTCATTTCCATTCACCCTTTTTCTTCCACTGACCCACTTCAATTTCGTGATTTTCCTTTGGGGGAAAAGCCCGCATATTTGGGGTTTTAGATTTTCAAACATGCAAAATATAGTTTTTAAAAATCCATATAACTGTATTAAGTATAGATTGAGTGTGTGCAGCTTTATGTTTATTTTCTTGATCATTACTGATTATACTTTATTTTAATCTAAAGAGCTTCCTTTTCTTGTTTTTCTTTTCATTATTTTTAAATAAAGTTTTTTTAAAAAGACGTGAGTAAATAAATTTACTTTTTTTTTAAGCTCCACGAGGTATATTCATGACTGCTTTCTCCTCAGTCGCTAGCCGTTACCTGTCACCGTGGCGGTCAGACTGTCGGTACCGTCCGTCTGTCCGTCCAGAGGCAGAACCCGTACATCCTCCGGTGCGTTCAGGGACCGGCAGCCGATGAACGCAGCACGACCACTGAGCAGCAGCAGCAGCAGCGGCGGCGGCAGCAGCCCGGCAGCTCCGCTCATCCTCACTGCGTCACCGGCAACCCGCAACAGGTTGCTGCTGTCCTATGTGTGTGTATGAGGAAACCCCGTCCCGCTCCCGTTACCTCACCGTGTCCAAGCACTGGGAGAGGACCCGCTGAAACTCCATGCCGCTTCTGTTCCATGTAACACCCACATGAGGGACCGTGAGCTGTCCCGAACCCCGGGCGGATCAGTGTCCGTTAGTAGTAGGAATGTGCCGGGGAATCAGCGTTCAGGTTCGGACCGCTATCGGTGAAGCTCCAGCCAAATTTGTTCCTATAGCCCAAAAATGACCGTCAGCACCGGGAAGACTCCGTCAGCGTAGATCAGTCCAACAGCCAGAGAGGCCTGAAGCAGCTCATTCACAGAGCGCGCCCGGGACCGCCCGCGTTTATACCGGGACCGACGGAGGCGTCATCAGGCTGACCGACAGGACCGGAAACGCACCGACACAGCCTTCAAAATAAAACAATGTCAAAGTACATGTTTATGCACGTTGCATAGACGCTCATTTCTAACACGGATCATACAAGAATATAAAGCAGTACATTCAAATTCAATAGTTTTCTGGTTAATTCTAGATACTTTATTTCCATTTTAAAACAAAAATATTTTAATGAAATTAATAACTATAAGTTCCTCATCAAATGGCTTATCAAATTGGGTTATGAAATATTTGACATTACTACCTACCTACCTATCTATCTAGATCTGTCTATCTAGATCTATCTAGACGGACAGTAAAGTAAATAACACATTTTAAACCCAATGTTTTGTGTAAAAATGGAAAGAAAATATCTAGTATTAACCAGACAAATATTGAATTTGAATGTATAGCTTTATATTCTTACAGAAAATTTTAGATTAAAAAAAAAACAAAAAAAACATTGCTCATGGGAAAGTTTTTGTTTTATAACTTACCTTTTGAATGAGCAAGATACTACTTTCTTGTTTTAATAATAAGAATGAGAAAATGCTTTTTATGGTAAAAATTAAATAAAAATATCATGTTTCTATCATGGTGATGGCATTGTGCAGTCACTACAGTATTTGTAGTGTACTTACTGCCAGGCAATTCATTTAAGGTAGACAGTAAAGAATATATATATTATGAATCATTTTCAATCACATGTGTATCAGAATTTGTGCATGTATTAGATCAGTGAAAACAAATTGAGACAAACAGAAAATTGCCTTTAAAATTACTTTATTTGCTGTCGCAACAAGCAACATGAGCAAAATTGCAACATGAGCTAACACAACAGGTACTAATGAAAGAAAGTTACAGAAAAATCTCTTGCTCTAAAAAAAAGCCTTTACTTTGAGAATCATAACAGGAAACAGAATTTACCCTTCTGAATGGCCCACAAGCTTTTCAGCTGCTACGATCTCTCTGACGCACACTTTAGACACATATTCATTCTCTGCAGACTTCCATCACCTGTTAACCAAACTTCATACTGACATTCACTCATTTACCAATGCCAGCATAAAAATATATATGCTTGTGCTTTCACAGAATCACAGAGGTTCCTTTTACTTTGTTTTGCTTGTTTGTTTTTCCATTGCCATCCTTCCATCATACAAGCAGTGTCAGGGTTCAGTCTTTGACAGAAGAGCCAGCTGAGTTCAGCATCTGACCAGGATGCTGCCAGGACACCTCCCAGGTGAGGCGTTTGGAGGAGATGTAAGGAGACCCTCGTCGCAGACCCAGGACAAGCTGAAGTCTGGTCTCTGCTTAGACTATGGGACAATGCACATTAAATCACACTGGCACTTTGGCCACAGGCTAATTTTCATGTGCAGGTCCTTCCAGGTTGATGCCATGTACAGACAGCAGAAGAAAACCAAAGAAACCAAATGATGCAAAACGTGTTACTTACAGGGACTAGTTTAAAATCAGCTTTTAATGGTGTTCCTGTGGTCCACATGGCAGCCTGACAGCTGAATAATCGGTGTGTTCAGGAGGATTATGGGTCACTGGGGTCAGAAACAGTTCACGGAGCCCCTCAGAGGAGCACAGATGTAAACTGATCCTGAGTCAGACTGAAACCGTGAGCAAAGCGAACGCAGCACGTGCTGCTCCTGCTGCAGCGATCAGCTGATTACATAACTCCTCTGTACATACGGCGAGTAATCGGATGAGTATAACTGTATAACAACTGTACTTACTGTACAGTTAATTGATGACTGGATTGTTCTTTCATTAGCAGCTCAGTTTGACCCTGCTGATGCCTTTAAAGGGTTTTATGTGAGGTAAATACATTCAGCGGTAGGTTACCATGGCAGCAGGATACAGGTATTCAAACTGGTGAAGAAATGTATTTTTTTTTTAAAATAATTTTTATTTATCCATTTTAAAACAACATTGGGTAGCTCAACGCTAATACAACAGAACAGTTAGTGGGGTACTAATACAGTGGTTTTCAACCACTGTGTGCCGTGGGAGACCGTAAGGTGTGCCGTGGGAAATTATCCAATTTCACCTAATATGTCATTAGTGTCTGTGCTGTAGTAGTGACTGGGAGCATAATCATGTAATACTCTTCCATATCACTAGACTAGATAGCAGCAGGTAGCGAATTGCGTTGTACATAGAGACAAGAGAATTAAGCCTCTTTTCCATGCAGAACGACTTGCTGCGATTTGACGGCATTTCCATTAGAATCAGGTCCACTTTGCCGGTCCTTTTTCCGTACTCACTCACCCGAGGTTCTAAGCAATCCTAGGCGATACAAAAATGTGACGGAGGACAGCATGCCACTGATTGGCCAGGGAGTATCGTCACTAGCGGAGTCATGAGAGCGACTCCTTCCCCAGAATCAAGCCTGCCATTTTTAAAACCCGACAGCAAGAAACTGGAGGCACGTAAATGTATGTTGTTGTGTTGTATAATTCCTGGTAATAGAATGCTTTTGGGCAGAATTAGAGTTTGCAAAACACTTTGAAGTTTTCTACTACCTTTAAGACCACATTGTTGTGGCATTTGTTATGTTCAAGCTGTGTGTGTGACATGTTAAGTGCACTTTTTATTTGAAAGAAGATATATATTATATGATAAAGTTCTTTTTTGTGTTTGATTCCTGTTCAAAACACTTTGATGAGAATGGCTATATTGTTAATTACATTGCACTTTTTATTTGAAAGAAGAAATACAAATCATGATAAAGTGTCATGGTCCTGGGCCGGTGGCCCAGTGTTTTGTTTTCTTGGTTTTGTTTCAGTTATTTCTCTGATTATGTTTATTCAGGGGTGAAAGTAAGCCGGTACGGTCCGGTACTGCGTACCACTAAAAGATTCTGCGCCGGTACGCAGTACCGGCAAAAGTTGGAGCGGCTGTCTGCTGT
>JASGAU010409798.1:0-22825 GCA_030220045.1 Australoheros facetus
TATATATATATATACATATATATATACATACATATATACACTCATACGTGCAGCTGACCTGCAGAAGGATTCTGTCAAAGTGGATTCTCTGATTTCAGGCATGCATGCTTTTACATCCTGGAAATCAAAAGAGCACAGGACAAAAACATGGACTGCCAATATCAAAGACGCACACTGTGGACAAAAGCAAAACAATAACCTAGGCGTGCTACACACATTAACTGAACAGAACTTGAATCTCACATCTAGCGCTGTTTCTTGTGGTGTAAAGAGGAGACAGTAAGCCACTTTTTGTGCTCTTCTGTATCTTCACATTTCCTGTTGTCTAACTCCTTGCTATACCATGGACTGGCTGTGGCCAATAGAAAATTGTTGTGCCCCTGTTGGATTTAAGATCCAGAGAAATATGCTACAATACTTGAAAATAGCACATGATATCAGGTGATCTAAGATGTGAGAAACTTCCCACTTGAAGCCTCAGTTTCACACTTTAGCAATTAAACAGACCTCTGCACGTGTTGACTTGCACAATTAAGGAAATCTAGAATGTTTTGAATGTTCAGGTGATATGTGGAGCCGCTGGCCAATAAAAACAGAGAATCTCCAACAATGCTAACCACCGCCTTGCCCCATTAGCCTTGATGAACAATCTCTGCTGAGGTTGAACAGTGA
The DNA here is from genome assembly GCA_030220045.1 of Australoheros facetus. Classification (NCBI taxonomy): domain Eukaryota; kingdom Metazoa; phylum Chordata; class Actinopteri; order Cichliformes; family Cichlidae; genus Australoheros; species Australoheros facetus. The sequence goes on from JASGAU010409798.1 coordinate 673, forward strand.
GAGCCATTGCTCTCAAAGAATTCCAGAAATGAAGAGAAAATGCATGAATTGAGGTCCAGTAAAAGGGTATCTGCAAGGTGTTATGGAGCAAATGGTAGCTCACTTCAGTGCCACCTTTTGTTTTCCAAGCGCTCCTGATAATAGCTGTAGACTGCAGCCAGAAGATGAAGAAGCTGCTTTCAGCTGCTCCTTTCCTACAGCGGGAAGCTTCGCACGTTTGATTTGGGTTTTACGCTGGACGCCGTTCCCGACAAAATCCCAAAAGGGGGATTTGTATCTCTGGTACTAACCACGTTTGAGGCGCACTCATTTTTGACATTTTAAACAGTGAACACAAACAAAAATACACCCAACTTCCCTGCAGCGCACAAAATAATGATAAAACAACAAGAAAAAACATTATGACTATAAATGGCTGTTTTTAAAAGCTACAGTAATCAAATGTAGTGGCTAATGTGCTCGCATGCATCATGAACATTTTAAGGTAAATTAATTTGTTAATGCAAGTTAGTTTATAATGCAGTGCTGACTAGTTTTCCTTGCTCCCTGTAGGCACCTCAGCCTGTCCTCGTGGTCGATTCTACTGCACCAATCTGGGTTTTCGCCCGCACTACATCCCGTCATCACGAGTCAATGATGGCATCTGTGGTAAGGCTGCGCTTTAATGTTGCGTTGTACTGTCAGCTGATAGGAACCTTTTCTGTTTGGAGGTCATTAAGGCAAATTGTGGTCCTGGAAATGCCCGCTGGAGTGAGAACTACTACAAAGGCAGTTTGAGTAACTTGGCAGGTATTCACAGTGCAGCCTAAACAACATATAACATAGACGGCATTGTCCTGTCACAGATGCTAATATCTGTGGTATATCAGTATTGTTGTATATGTTGTTTGGTTATGCAGAGATGCTAATACTTTTTTAAATTTTTACAGAATGCTGAAAAATATGCTCGGGGCAGTGTCGCTATGGTGTCATCACATAGTTTGTCCAGCAGAGTAGAGCAGAGTGGCTCCAACTTCAGTGTTTACTATATTCTTAGCACTGTCTCAGCACAATACTTGTCATAGCTCAGCACTCTAGAGCCGGACTGATTTATCGGTGGGCTGATGTTATCTGCCATTTAGTAATTTTAGCATTTATAATGGACGATAAATGAAAGTTAAAACAGTAAAGGGCGAAACTCCCTTCAACCATGCTATGAATGTTGATGTTGCATAGTTTATCCACCAGAGGGCACTCTGCAACTGGCCTCAACACGTGTTTAGAATGCCACAAACATAGCAACCAGGCTGAGTTTAAGTCCATCCATCCATCCATCCATCCATCCATCATCTTCTGCTTAGCCACGGAAAAGCAGATTTTAACTTCTAAAAACAATTAGCATTGTTATGAAGATCGGCATGGTCAGACACATCATTATTGGGTAGAGGGTGCCCCTGCGCCATGCCATGCCTGTATTCTTTATACAGTTATTAGCTTCTGCTCATGACATTTGTATTCATCTAGAAAAGATAGTTATTCACCCTGTGTGTGTGTGTGTTTTGTCATTTGCTGCCTGTGAAATCATTTTCCTAGCTAGCTAGTGCCAGGTATTGATCAAAATAACTTCAAGTCCTGATTTTATTGAATAAAAATTTGTTTGGTTTGCTTTCCCCACTTTGTGTATTTTGCACACATGGACAGGAATTTATATTTTATTCGACATTAAGATGTTGACATGTCGACGTACACGCTGCCACTCCATTTTGTAGCGCAAACAAACAGATGATGTAGCCTCAACAAACAGAACAAATGCAGATGTGTGTACATAGTCACTTTCCTCACTCAGCTTTCCTTGAACAACATCCTGTTTCTGTCTTATTTTCTCAAGGCTTTTCTCCATCCTTTCTTGCCACATGCAATGCCGAATCAGATAATTTTTCAGCCTCTCTTTCTTTTCTACTTTTGTTCTGCAGTAGCTCGCCACTTTGGATAAATTCAATACATTCTGCTGTTGACATCTCTGCTCTGTCACCTGCTTGTTCTACAGCAGCAGCAATAGACGGCATGTAACCATTGCTAGAAATAAAGCTAAGGGAATGAAGAATGAAAGAGCAGTAGGAGAATATTTCCCAAAGCCTCCCTCACTTTTTTTTCTTTCCTTTTATTCTGCTCCCACTTGTCTTCTTCTCATACCTTCTCTGCTTTGAATGGAGCCACTTAATAGCTAATTCATCATCGCTTTTCCTCTTTGACTAGGTTGTTCAGAGACTTTCACTGGCTTCCCTTTTCGAACTGTAATGCTCTCTTTCGATGGGTCACCAATGGGGTTCGGGATAATTGAGAGATATCACACTGTGCCCACTCTCTTGGGTGAAACATCAGAAAAAAAGCGAGATCTGAGCACTTACAAAGCACCATGCAGCTGATGTTATAAGTGGCTGAAATCAAGAGACCTTCGAAGCAGAGAGAGATATCATGCAGTCTTAAAGATTTCATCTTCAGCTTTAAGGATGGAGATTTTCTGGGTCGATCAACAGTATATGCACCTTTGTCTGCCTATAAGGGCTGCATTGATCAAATTTTAAACTTGTGGCTTCCCACGGTTGAATGAACACAGTTGATCTTGAAAATGTGCGCTCGGCCAATAGAACACAAAGCAAAAGAAACTCACTAAATCATCCTTTGACGACCTGCACTGCACAGCACGAAGTTTCCCAAATGCACTTGAACACAGTGCTGTACTACACATAAGAGACCATCGCTGCAAAGGAACACAGCTAACTGCAGTTTGATGAACGCACGAAGGCCAAGTAAAACAGTGTAATGGTCACTGCCAACATCAACTCAGACATCCATAAATTCTCATTATTGTCATTACACAGAAATGTAACACGATGTATTTGTATTATGCAGTCATATGATAGCTAACATCGACTCACTGATACATCATTGGGGCTCTAGCTAATTACACTGAAACTGAGAATGCACAGTCTGACATTCTGGGAGATACTCTTGTCTGAGTTAATTTTTGCACCACTTAAACGAGAGACAGCTCGTTTACTTAGCCTGTCTTAAGTTTTTAGTTTTTTTTTGTTGCTCCTTTGGCGAAAACTGTGCTACCATTTTTCCATGTGAAACCGATATGGTGGCCAAAACTGCAGCTCTCAAGGTAGCACTTGGGGCTGTATCCAAAGTGAAGCCACTCCCGAATATTAAAATGTGCAGCTTTACAGCAGAAAGTTTTGTGTGGGTGAATTTGTGTTTTTTTTTTTTTATAGCTCACCCTTCTAACTTTGTTTAGGCTTGACTACCAGGTGGATACTGACACAGGTGGCTGTGACCAACAGCTGTCTGTTAAGATTCACCTCAGTGTTAGTTGTGGTGCTGGTGCCGTTTGGACCACTGGAGTTATCTGATGTAGCTGTATGGTTAATTGTGCTAACAGCCTATCCAAGAAGCTTGTGCTCCAGTTTCAGTGAGTGAAATTCTGGGATTTTATTTGTATGTGTGTGTGCTACACCCATACACCCAGGTGCTTCTTACCAAGTTTCAGCTTATCCAAACAGGGTCATGTCCGCTGTGGCTACATCATCTTTTATGTGTAGTCTGTGGTTTCCAGTCATAATGCTAAGCTAAGCTACAAAACTGTGCAAAAGTCTTGAGCTACCCCTGATTTCTTTATATTTTGATTCCAAGGAGGAGCCAGACTTTATTTCAAGTGGTCTTGAGCAATAGTTCTCCAGGCTTTCTGAAGAGCTATTAGCCAGAAACCTGGCATATTGGCATGTGTGCAGTCTGTCCTTTAGCAAATTAAGGAAACTGGATAAGTAGAGGACAAAAGAAGTGGCAGCCCTAAAAACTAAAGGAGGAAATGGACATTATCTGAAGTTGTGTCCTTAAGAAATAAGAAAAAAATTCAGCTCAAACCTGACACAGGACCTGAGAGATACATCTGGCCCTTAACCTGATCCAAGAAGCCATTCTTAGGAAGGGAAAACAGGGAGAAAAGGCTGTGAGGTCAAAGGCCAAATTACACAAGAAATGTTCTAAAAATCAGTGGCAACAGATCTTATAGTGATGAATGAATTTGTGGTTTAAATTGTCATCGATACGTACAGAGGAGATCAGGAGAGAGGGACAGCAGTGAGGGTCTACAGCCATCTGTAAAACAGGGTGGAGGCTCTGCCATGATGTTGCAGATCCTGTCAAAACTGATGGAATTATGAACACAGAAAAGTTCCATTAGATTTTGATCCACCATGCAATACCATCTGGAAAGCATCTGAGTGGCAACACCTGCAATTTTTAGCATGACAATGATCCCAGACATACTCCTAATGCAGTGAAAGCATACCTGGATAGAAAAACACACAGTGGAACACCATCAGTCATGGATTGGCCTCCCCAAAGCCCGGACCTCAGCATTATTGAAGCAGTGTGGGATCATCTTGACAGCTGCCTTTTGTTCTGATCTCTAACATCCAAAGAAGAGCTTTGAATGTTCTTCAAGAAGCCTGGAGAACTATTCCTGAAGACTAAAGAAATGACAAAAAGCTGCCTCAGACAGTTCAGGCTGTGTTGAAGAATAAAGGTGGTCACACCAAATATTGACTTTCAAGCTTGTCAGAATTCTGTATGTACATGTTTCAATGACTTGTTGCACCTAATTCCCATTTTCTGAGCAAAATATAAAAAAAACAAGGGGTGGCTCAAGTAAACTGTTTTGCAAAGGGGTGACTGTAGCTCAGGAGGTAGAGCAGGTCACCTACTGATCGGAAGGTTGGCGGTTCGATTCCGGGCTGCGTGCCAAAGTATCCTTTGATGCTGAATCCCAAGTTTCAATGTTAGACAGTAAGTACTTAGCTTAGTTACTCATGGAAGTGCTTGTATGAATGGGTAAATGTAAATCTGTTCTATAAGCGCTTTGAGTGCTCAGACAGTAGCAGTAGAAAAGCGCTATATTAGAGCTAGTCCATTTACCATTTACAGCAGTACTTGCACAGGTAAGAATCTTCACTCATAAGGAACATTCCCCCAAATGTTTCTTTAAGCTGGAGATTTTTTTTTTTCCCGCTTAAGTGTTTTTATCTGTCTAGTAAAAGCTGACATCTGCCAGTGTTTTATTTTGTTCTCCAAGAGTCCAAAATGAAGAACCATGTATAATAAAGGACGGCGGGCATATCCTCACATTCAAAGTGGGGAACTCTTAACATTTGTCTTTACAAATGACTGAAATGATGAAATAATCATTAAAGGAGCTGCTGTTTAAGTTTCTCTTGGTTCACTGGAATCATTTATTTACTGAAAGTTTCAGCTCAAATGATACTATAGCACATTTGTGTTTAAATAATTATTTTTTTGTCTTAATTATCGTGAACATCTGCGTGCTCTGTGTTGGAAAGCAAAATATTGTTTTTGCCAAAAAGTACCTTGTGTCTTTTTGTTGTGTATTAAGTTTGTACTTCGATCTGTTATGCCCCATTATGTAGTAATGACTCCTTTCAGAGTAAGGACATTGTTAACCTCTCCATTCTGGTAATGTGGTATGTTCTTTTTTTTTTTCTTCTTCTCTGTTTTCTTCTGTGTGCGTTGGATTGGTTTCTCCTGTGTCTCTCGCCAGATTGCTGCGATGCTTCGGATGAATACAACAGCCACGCTCACTGCCAGAACACTTGCTGGTCAGTTGAATGAAAACTGAGATTCAGTATTTATATAATAGCACATGTGCAGTTTGACTCAAAATATGTCATCGGACGCCAAAGGGTCCAGTTATTTAAAAATAAATATCTGTGAATGATATTTACCCAGTGTAATTTAAAACGGAATTTTTTTGGGGGGGGAGGGGGGGGGGGGGCATTAATTCACTGAAGCTCTTAATAGAAAGCTACTTATTGTAGCGGCAGTGTGATGGACTCTTCACTTGCTGTGCAGCTGCACCACAGTGGTGAATCAGTTATTGTGCCACCAGGGGGCATGGTGTCACTGTGATTAAAAACATGGATGTAGTTCAGGCTGTGTATGCATCACAACAGTGTTTTGAAGAGTTCATCTGTTAAATGCAAATCTGACTCACAGCCTTCTTCTGCTTTTTTTTTTTTTTCCCTCCCCCTTTTGCTTTAAACTGCTGTGTTCATGCAGAGATGTTTTTCTGGGAGATAATTTAGATAAGTTATAAATTACGTGCCACATAGGTGGAAGGTCCCTGAATGCAATTGTTTCTAAGAATTCATTTTCCTGTCAAGCCATATTTATCATGTTCTCTGAGCTGCACGGCAAAGATGGACGACGCTGCAACGCAGAAATGCAGCAAGCTGTGTAAATGTCGCTAACCCACTTCTTTTGTTGACAGTCCTCTATTATTTCGTTCACCGTGCCGTTCATCTCGAAGCCGCATACGAGCAGAGTGTATCTCATTATGTTTTCACAAGGTCCGTCCTCATATTGTGTTTGCCAGACTTCAGAAACAATTTAGTTGAGCCGCAGAGCTNTCATATTTACTCTTCTATTTTCCCATTTGGATTCCTGCTGCATCGCAGGCCCTTAAAAATTGGATTGTGCCATCTCGGTGACCATAACAGGAGTGGCTGGCTTTTTCTCAGTAATGATGGGACTGTGCTTCCTCTCTGTCGTCTTTCCTCCAGGAATCTAGGACAGAGAGAGAGGGCATACGTGGAGGGCCAGATGAGGACCTTGGATGAAGGTTTGCGACTCAAGCAGCAACTGATTGAGGAGGGAGTGCTGCTCTGGAGGGAGAAACAGGTACACTTGATTTTACTGAAGTTCCAGCTATTAAATGACACGTATTTGAAAAACCGGCCAGGTTTTTCTTGAAAAGAAGATCAATTCCCTTTTTAAACCTTTTTTTTTGACTGCTTTTCCAGCTGTGATGAGTTAGAACCGCACGAAATGTACCAAAGAATCATTGTCTGAAAATAGGCCTTTAGACTGTATTTCAGATGACTTCCTACATCAGGAGAAAACGGCTGTGATTTAGAACAGGAGACACCTGAAGTCTGGAGGTTACCACAGCAAAAATATTAGAGAACTGATTATCATTTTTGAAGCAGGTTACCTGAAAGCAAAGAGTTACATTAATAATGCAGTAGGGTGACATTAAATTGAGCGGGTTTCTTCCACTTATCCAATTCAGCGTCACAGTGGGGCTGGAGCCCATCTCAGCTGTCATAGGGCGAGAGGTGGGGCACACCCTGGCCAGAATCACCTGTCAACCTAACATGCATGTCTTTGGATTGTGAGAGGAAGCCGGAGTATGTGGAGAGAAACCACACAGGCACAGGGAGAACATGCAGGCTTCGCATAGGAAGACCTCGGCCGGTGGATTCAAACCCAGGACCTTCTTACTGTGATACAATGGTGCTAACCACCACACCACTGTGGCGAGTCTAGAGCCATTTTTGTAAGGCACTTGAACCAAAAGCTGGCCAGGATGCATGTGCCAAACATGTGCTATTAGGCTAATATTAAGCAGGCGCAAAGATCGGGTGGGGAACATGGGTAAAGATCGACCTCATGATGGCGCTAATAAGAAAAGCTGGGGATTAGCAGAACCAGCAGGAAACATTTAACACGATCATAAAGTTCTTGTTAGGGGACAAAATGTAAATGTACATTGTGCTCCTAGTTTGCAGCTGTTGTGTGTGGATATAAACACAATTAACTTTTGCCTGCTCGTGCTGCCACACAGTGACTTGTAATGTGTTACTTGGCTAACACTTGGATAAGGATGCTGAGGCTAATTTGCTTTCATATATGCTGTGCTCTGAGCATTTCTATTCTAAGTGAGCAGCTTGTGATACTGTTTTGATCATACATGTTTCGCAGCACCTGCTGCTTCAGGCGTCTGTTGTGCTCCCAGCACCAGTTTCCAGCACCAGCCTTAGCCTGCTGTGCAGGTATTTTTTTTTTTTTTTTTTTGCCTTATCAGAGCGAGAAGCTTGCTGCTTCCTAGCTGTCAAAAAAACCAAACAAAAAATGCAATTTTCCTCCTTCCATTATGTCACTTGGTTCATGTCGTTTTAGTTGATCAATTCATGTCATTTCCTACCGAGTGGCCTGCCGTTTTAGCACAACTGACATTGCTGTGTTACATTATGCGTCACGTCTCCTATTCAAATTCTAGTTTGTACTGCTATCTGTAACCCTTAAACATCATCGCATTCTGCTCCTGCCCTTAACTTTGCATTTTATTGTGTCTCTTAAGGAATTCAGCTGTGACCATACTTCATGTGCCATCGCTCTAAAGCAGTAAGGAGTAAATGACTGGGTGTAAATCAGCACAAGTCAACAAACGCACGAGCAATCAAGCCAGTTTTTTTGACTCAACCTGCTCCTTTGCAGAACTTGAGGATGAGCAGCAGCTACTTTACAGTTTTTCCTCTTCATTTGCACGTTTACTTCAGCGAGCACTGAGCCAATTTAGAAACGGACTCCTGGAGTTTGGTGCAAATTATATGGTAAATTTGGCAGCTGTGGATCTCCGAGGATGCTTCAGTGGTCTCATTACTTAATGCATTAGTGCCCTTTAGAAGCTACAAGTTACTTTCCAACACTGCTGCGCCTGCCGCTGTAAGGCCTGAGTGTTGCTCCACATGTAGTTACATTATTTCATAATTTGGATTCTGCAGCAGCACATTTATAGAGTTCTTATTTTTTCAGGGCTGCTATCGATCCCTGTTATGTTCTGCATCGATCCTGTTTTTATTAAGGTATCTTGAAGCATTTTGAGCAGTGCTTGTTATAAAAGATGTTAGCAAAATAAACCACTTATTTATGGCAAAGATTTATCTGAAGGCCTTTTTTTTTTTTTATCACACTCACATGTGCAAGCTCACACATGTCAGATTTGCCAGCTGCTGGTCCCTGGGTTTTTACCCTGCACTCTGCTCTGCTCTTTTTTCTTTTCTTTTTTTCCCCTCCGTGTTCTTTTCTGTGGCAGCTGATTGGCAGATCGAGGCTGAAGTGTCACCCAGCCCTCCTAGCCTTGCCGCACTTTATGATCCTCTTTTCTCAGCGTGTCTCTATTGATATGGCAGGGTTACCTCAGGGGCCCCGTGTTTGGAAACCTTACACAATGCCTCAAAAATGAACTCTTCCTATGGTTCAAGGGTTCAAGAAGAAACTGCTGTTAAAGAAAACGCTTGCAAGGAAACTTTTTTTAAAAATCAAATTAGAAGCCGAGTGTGGCATTGCAGCCCCAAGTGCCCCAGAACAAACAGAAATGAGAACGCTGCTGTTTAATTGAATACAAATTGGTATTCAATAAAAACCTCTTTCAGGATCTTTGTGATTATCTTTCTGTTTATTGTCCCACTCTTAAAAGTACATCTTAAAGCAGGAAATTAAGTGCAGCGTTTGCGATTCCTCATCCTTAAAATCTTTAAACCTTTCTCTACTTTTGTTTTCTTTTTTCCTGAATTTGCCAAGAAGCCATTGTTGTTTCTTCTGTGACGAATTTACAGTACAACAGCAAGAAGGTTTATATTCGTTTTTGGTGTTTTGTTTTAGACTTTATTTCAACAAAGTGGAAGAACTTTTTGCATGTTATGGGTGTTTTTCTACAAGTAAATATGTTCTTGTACTCCTCATAATGGAGCCCATAAATCACTGCTGCAAGCTGAAGGTGTCAGAGCAAGCAGCATGGCCTAGAAAGGTAGTCATCCCTAGCTGAACCTCACAGAATCCATCACTGCATTATGAGAGTCTCTGAGGACAGATTGGAAGGCAGAATTGACACGCACACACCCGTGCGCGCGCACACACACACACGCAAACGAGGAGCTGCTGCTCTTTCATATTAATTGGTCCATTACAGAGAGTGATGATAGGTTATGCTTGGTTGTCAAAAGCTGTCATATTTGGTGTGACAGCAACACCTCCCGATGCAAGTGATTTAAATAGTCCATTGTGCAGGCCTACTGCTGTTGTACAAGTTTTTTGTAAATACACGGCCTGGTGCTGGGCGGGAGGTAGATAAAAAGACGAGGAAACGTAAAGAGAGAACAGAGAGATTCTTGTGCTTCTGTTTATATATACATATATAATCGCAGTGGTGTACAAAGTAATTCAATGGTTTTGAGTCCTTGAGGTGTCGGCCTTGTCTTTTGTATTTGAAATGCTGAGCAAAATAGAAATTTTGACTTGTTGGTGGGGCTAGATATACAGTACCAGTTAAAAGTTTGGACACACTCACCCGTGTATTCTAAAATAAAGTAATGGACCAACTAAGGAACAGAGATTAACATTGCCTCAGAAATGGTCTGTGTTTTCCAAACTGTGGCAGTACTATGTAGGTGGTACCAATCTATAACTACAGTGCAAGCCTGATACTAAATGTTGTAATATTGCTTTGCTTTTCTTGGCTTGATGGTTCATATTTTTTCTGCAGCCAGTATTCAATACTCGAGACTTATAAAACCAACCAGTAGTGTGTTGATTGGAGGGAAGTTTCAATTCCAGAAAAAGGTGAATAAATATAGTGGTGAATTTCAAGATGGCAATACCAATACCAATTCCAAAATTAGTGTTTTTTATTTGTTTAATTGGGCTACTTTCTTGCACACTTACTCTAAACTCAGCCCTACATGGCTATAAATCTTGACAGATGGGTATAAAAATGTTGGCTGTGTTTTTGTAATCTTTTTGTTTCCATGTCATCTGTTTAGGCTCAGCTCAGAGAGCTTCAGCAGGTAGCTGAAGACCTGCAGGTCAAGTTGGAGGAACACAGGAGGAGAAAGCACGAAGCCGACCGACTCAAAGAGCAAACGTTAAAGGCATTGGAAGCAGGGAACGGTGGTAAGGGTCATGCCATTTTTAGTCTGAGTCATTTAAAACTGTTTGCTCATTTCACCAAATTGGCATTGGTTTGTGGACATAGGCAATTGTTGGTGCTACGGGGCAACTTTCATTTCATTTCAGCTCAAGCTTGGATCGAACAAAAGTAAATTGGCCCGAGAACCTCAGGTCAGACGGTCAGGATGAGAAATGGTAGAACGTCAGGAGGAGCTGGAAGGGTTAAAAATTCAGACGCCTGTGTTGAAATAAATGGGCTGGGAGAGGATTGCTGAGCAACAGCATATTGCATTTCCCCCAGCTCTCTTTTTACGTTCCTCAAACCTTCAGAGAGAAGTTGCTTATGACTCACTGGAAAATTCCCTTATCACTGCAAGCACAAGCTGGCTCGGCATTTAAATGACGTTCAGACTTGCGCATGTGAATGTATTGAAAGTGGTGAGGCTGGATGGGGAACTGGCTCAATCATTTTTAGCTCTGTAGTCCACATGGATTTAGAATCATTAAGTGTGTGCTGGGAAGGCAGGCCAAGTAGGCTGTTTGGGTTCAGTTAGTGAAGCGTTTTAGATTTCTAGATTGTCGCAGTACAAATATTAACGGTCCTTTTATGTTGTGACCTATAAAACACACGTTTAACATAAATGGGAATGTGACACAAACTCTTTGTAGTTTGTAAAGTGTTTCCAAATGACTTAAACTCATATTCTACTGTTTGCACATCCATATATCAAACACACACCTAGATATTGTATAGTGCTGGTAATTGATTCTGCCTTGTGTTAAACTGGCCCTCAAGTTTGACACAAGATTGCAGTAAAGGTCATTTGATTTTGGTGCTTTTCTGAACACGCGTCATCACCCCTCCCAAGGTGTGCAAGATGACCTTTGCTAGTCCTCACACCCCCCTATGTCTCCCCAGCCCCATCATCCTTCACTTCCATTACTGCTCATCTTCGAGGTGGTGCAACCATCAGTTTTCATTTCTGTGGTTGTGTCGGCATGTGCTGTCCATGTTTTGCCATCCATCTGGGGTTGTATTTTGCAGTTGTGTATGGCTATTTCACGCTTTTTCCTGCTTATGATATTAATTGCTGGTGAATTTATCTGCCAACAGCAGGAGTGGGATAAATTATTGGTGTGACAATATATCCTGTTGGCTTTTTTTGTTTCGATACGGTATGGATACGCTGCTGCCAAATATTGATATTTTTATTTGAACATTGCAGGTACTCTAAGTGGATTCCCACAGCAGTTACACCTGAACTGCACTGCACTATGACTCATTGAGGTGACGTTAATTAAATGAATGGATCTAAGGCCCCGTTTACAGGAGAATGTTTTCAGATGAAAATGGTAAAGTTTTGATGCGTTTCAGCCTCCCGTTTACACGAGAACGGCGTGAAAACGATACTTTTTGAAAACCGGTTCCACAGTGGAGCATTTTCGTAATGCCGTTTCTGTGTAAACGGGTGAAAAAGCTGCTTTTTGAAAATGGGGGCACTGGCACATTCACACTATGGTTGTGACTCCTGTATCCACACCACTAAGTTGTGGCCTGGCAGTGGGAACTGCAGCATTTTCAGCATCTTGTGTTTCCGTGTAAACGGCGATCTTTTTGAAACTTTCCGTCTGAACGTGCTGCTTTTTTAAAACTTTAAAATGAAACCATTTCCACTGAAAACGTTCTCATGTTAACGGGGCCTCGGTGAATGGAATTAAAGCCAATCAGAGATCAACAGTAATGATAATTCATGAATATGCACAGACACCAAAGTGCAGTAAATAAATGCAGGTGACCAGCTTTCCCCCTTTTTCTTAGAGATATTTCTCAGGTGCTGTGGTTACTGTTCTGCGATGTATCCAGAATCAGTGTATCGCAATACCATTGTTATTGTTATCGAGTATCGTGATTCCCACTCCTGCCGTATAATTCATCAAACACTTTATGGCTATGATTCTTCTAAAGCATGGCCCTAAGAATGTCTTTAATTCATTTCGGGAACCACCTGCTTTTTGTTTAAAATTGCTTTTATTTCTCAAAAGTTCTAGGACACAATTTGGGATCACTTCTACTTCAGTTTGCAATGAAATTGTTATTACCCATAGTATTTTACACTTGCTACCTTTACAAGCATCTTTTAATTAGATCTAATTTAAATCTTTCCAAATAACCTCAGATCTCCACAAAACTTGCAAAAACACAATTAACTAAATCACCACATTTTCCTGTATGCCATTTTAAATCTTTAACATCGTGTAATTTTGTCATCAATGTCATAGTTGTGAACCAACAATTAAGGAACCTTTTTATCCCATGCTATGCACACGAGTCACCTTAATTATACATTTGGGTTGCAGAGAACATTGTATTAGGCACCTATAAAACAATTGCCTTAAATGACCCCTTTAAAGTTGTCCTCATGAGGACACGTATGGAGTTGCAATCAAATATAGAAACATCACAACAAAGACAGGCACTTTTTCCTTGAATATCTCGTCTTTCCATTTCTGACCTGTCAGTCACATGAGTCAAAATAAGAATGAAAAGCCAGGAGAACAACCAGCTGAGCCTGCAAAGGAGAACTTAACAGTCTCTCCCTTTACAGCGGCTGTCGCTCAAACGTGTCTCCGGGGCTTCATGCGCAGTTATTGAGAAGTTTTAAAGGGCCAGGTTATTTGTACCCTTAAAGAAAATTAGTTTCTTGTGACACATTGTGTGTGGTACAGTGAAGGAAATGCTGCAGGACCTTTAGGGGATGTGACAGAACAGCATTGTAAGTTTTATTGATTTATGTATTTGTGGTATAGAGTCCATGCATTTATTAGATCCTAAACAAGCGGTATACTTTGCCATTCTCCTTTTAAATTGTCAGATGATTTTGTTGACACACAGTTCAACCTTCACATACGTATATCACATTTTATTAGGAAGATATAAAAAACATGCTTGCTAATAGACACAGTCGGGCTACTCGGTTTTCTTCTGTTAGAAATGCGGTTTTCATTTTTTTCACATTTTGCAAGTCATGTTGGGAAATCAGGAGTAAATCCTCATTGAATAACAAAGACTTTGTTATTCCCAGCTAATGAGAAAGGACGCTGATCGTGTGTGCTTGTTTTCTTTCCTTCTTAATGGCATCCATGATAAGCTTTTGGGTTCACGCTGAGTTCATTTCATTCTTTAATGATGTCTGTTTGATATTAGCTCCGTCATATAGAGGCATAGTGCGCAACTCACGGCAGTTTCTCTCTTTCACTGTACATCCAGTATGGAAAGCTACACAGCCTCGAAGTTCATCCACAGTTTGAGGCGATTTCCTCAAGTTCATCGGTAATCCACTGGTTGACCTGATTTTTCTAGCAGACCGTCTCGCAAGCCACTTCCAATCTGCTCGTGTGCAGTTGTGGATGGCCCATAGCATGAATAAAGTGTACAGAGATTGCAGAATGCCACGGCGGCCAAAGAAGCTTAGTTTGCTGTCATCATACCGCACCGCATGCATTTTCCACATGCGATTCAAGCAGTTCATCAAAGGCTGTTTACATTTTAAAAGTAAAACTCCAAATGGGGAAAATATTCTGGACCACACAGTTCAGCCCACTTTATAATTATATTGAAACAGTAGACTCAGATATTGTTTGATGTGTGGGTGTACCTGAATACATTAGCTGCTAAATACACCTTGTTAAGAAAAAATACACATGTTGTGTTGAACAAGCTTATCTGTTTGTAAATGTACAATTATCATGAACACAACTGAGGACAACTCAAACCGTCATGACAGGTAATTTTAATAATCGGTTTATCAGACAGTTATTTCTTCAGTTGATTAACTTTTTTTCTTGAATTGTACAAAAAAACAACAGCAAAAAAAAAAGAAAATCAATTTCATATAATCTCAGTTACTGTCTTCAAATCTTTTTTTTTTTTTTTATGCAAGCAACGGCCCAATTTTTGTTTTGAAAATTTGTTCTCCCAAGTCTTGTCAATCGGGACCAAAAAAAGTAATCGCTTTTTTCCCAAAAAGTCCGTTTCGCCCCCTTATAACTAAAATATAGGGATGGCATTAGGTTTAGGGTTAAGGTCATCACAAATGACAGAGAAGAATGCATCTGATAAACTGAGTATTTGATATTTCTTCTTGGAAAAATACGAACCTTTTTTCAGAAGAGTGAGATGTCAATTAAAAACAAAGTGCTGCGATTTGCATATTATTTAAGCTCTGTAATTAATTACATATTTAACAAAACAGAGACATGTCAGAAGTCAAAAAATAAAATTTAAAACTTGTTCATTAAACTGTCACGTTTCCAGATAATAATTGAGCATTGGTACTAATCAAGATCCTTTACCTTTCTTTTACAACTTTTAAAACAGGAAGTCAGGGATAAATCAGACCTGTAGTCTGAGTCTGGCATTGGCATTATATATCTGTGATACAAGGTTTATTGTGTAGTCCTTAAGGCAGGGGTGCCCAAACTCGGCCCGTGGGCCGCTTCCAGCCCTGCCCCCTACTTCCGGTCAGCGAATTGAAAATTACTTTTTTGACATTTTGCCATCCCCTCCAATTAAGAGGGTTAAGCAAAATGCCCAAAAAGTAACTTAAAGGTCCAAATTGTATGTTATTTTTGACATCAATTCGCGGACCAGAAGGGGGCGGGGCCGGAAGAGGCCCATGGGCTGTAAGTTTGGGCACCCCTGCCTTAAGGTGTCACAAAAAAATAGGATTCAATTTGATTTCTTTATTAAAGTGGTCTAAGACTTGCTGATACAGTGCTGTGCAAAATGACTCATTTCTTTGTATTTTGCTTCCAAGGAGCCAGATTTTCTTGTAATGTTTTAAAGTGGTCTTGAGCAATAGTTCTCCAGACTAGTCCTTGTACCTGACCATTATATAAAAAATATACCAAAGATAACACAGCTTGACAGGCATAAAATAGTATTTTTACACCAACAACGTGGTTTCCAAAGAGCTACTGCCTGAATATTTTGCATATCTCACCATGGTTTGCAGTGGAGGACAAAAGAAGAAGTGGCAGGCTTAAACAACTATCTGCAGCAGAGGAACAGTATCTGAAAGTCATGTCCTTAAGAGATAGGAAGAAAATCAGCAAAGACCTGACACAGGACCTGAGCGATGCATCTAGCCCTTCAGTTAAAGGTATGCTTCCGTAAAAGCATACCTGGATAGAAAAACACTCAATAGAACACCTTCAGTCATGGATTGGCCTTCCTGGAGCCTGGAATTCAACATTATTAAAGCAGTGTGGGATCATCTTGAGAGCAGAACAAAAGGCAGAAACATCCAAAGAAGAGCTTTGAATGTCCTTCAAGAAGCCTGAAGAACTATTCCTGAAGACTGCTTAAAGAAATTAGAAGAAAGCTGCCTCAGAGAGTTCAGGCTGTGCTGGAGAATAAAGGTAGTCACACCATTATTGACTTTCAAGCTCGTTTGAATTGTACAAACTCATATACTGCATGTATGCTTGCACCTTTCGATAAATCGTAGCACTTATTTCCGTCTTTCTTAACAAAGTATAAAGGAATGAGGGATGGCTTAAGACTTTTGCACAGTACTGTGTATGTGAGGAGATTATTTTTTTAATGTTTACACACATTTGAAAAGTGACTAGATTAATCCCTTGTCTTTTAGCCATAGACCATTATGTGCCCATTTGGAACACTGAGTCTTCAGTGTACAGTGACATGTATTTATTTATTCACATAAAAAAAATGTAGATCAAAGGTAGTTTTAAATGGGATGAGATAAACTGTAATAAAATATGTCTTGTTGGTATATATTGATATAGAGGATGCCTGTATTCCTGTATATGAAGGATTTTGCATATGGATTTTGTATATGGATTTTCACAAAGCACAATTCAATTCAATTCAGTTTTATTTTTTTTGCACCAATTCACAACTACAGTCACCTTGAGGTGCTTTGTATTATAAGATAAGGACCCTACAATAATACAGAGAAAACCCCAACAATCAGATGACCCCCTATGAGCAAGTACCTGGCGACAGCGGGAAGGAAAAACTCCCTCCGGCAGAACCAGGCTCAGGGAGTCAATTGTTGTGACCGGTTGGAGTTGAGGGGAGAGAGACAGGACAAAAGACACACTGTGGAAGAGAGCCAGAGATTAATAATAACGATGATTAAATGCAGAGTGGAGTATAAACACAGAGAGAGTAAAAAGAGGTGAATGCAAAAGAAACAGTGCATCATGGGAAACCCCCAGCAGCCTTTATCATAAAGGAAAGTTTTAAGCCTAATCTTAAAAATAGAGAGGGTGTCTGTCTCCCGAATCCAAGCTGGGAGCTGGGAGCTGGTTCCACAGAAGAGGGACCTGAAAGCTGAAGGCTCTGCCTCCCATTCTACTCTTAAGTATCCTAGGAACCACAAGTAAGCCAGCAGTCTGAGAGCGAAGTGCTCTATGGGGTGATATGGGACTATGAGGTCTTTGAGATAAGATGGGGCCTGATTATTCAAGACCTTGTATGTGATGAGAAGAATTTTAAATTCTAGATTTAACAGGGAGCCAATGAAGAGAAGAGAAATCTGCTCTCTCTTTCTAGTCCCTGTCAGTACTCTAGCTGCAGCATTTTGGATCAGCTGAAGGCTTTTCAGGGAGCTTTTAGGACAGCCTGATAATAATGAATTACAATAGTCAGCAAGATAGAAGACAAATACTCTGGCTATAGAGTATTAGTCTTCTATCTTGCCTCTGAGGAGTTCAGTAGTTTGAGCTGACGCATAAATGAAAATGCAACATGATTTGCGCAGAGGCAAAGTAACAAAATTTGTGTCTTTGTCCACATCCTTATGGATGTAACTGACACATTAATTATAGTGTATTACTTTATATGAAGGAGAACGGGTAAACACGTTACAACAAGCATGGTCCTCCCATTCTGAACTTCCAACCTCACAGAGAGCTTAATATCTCCTCTTTTAAGTCTACTCAACAGATACGGAAACGCAGTGTTACTGTACCATAGACAAGAAGCTTGGCTGTCCTCATAGAACCAAACAAACAGCTTCAAACATAAAGGGTTCAGAAGGTTCCATCAGGCTTGACCTTTTTCCAGGCCAGTGGTAAAACATTCACTTAAAACAGAGGCTCCAAAAATCCATCACATTCTCAAATAACGTCTCATGTTTTTAAAAAATATTTTTGTGGTATTTTAGTTCTAAAGCAGATGAGAGTAATGGCAACGCTGTTAAGCTGTTCATAGAGAATGTAGACTTTTATTTATTTTTTCATCATTATTAATTGAACCTTGTTATTTAGGAGTTGATTTTCAAGTTATGAATACCCAAGCTTCCTTGGCAGCACAATCGTTTATCTCATTTGTAAAACCTGTGTGTCATATCAGCTCCAGGTTGTTAAAAAAAATTTCCTGGAAAATCACTTACAGCCATGTGGGAACCTTGAAAAGAGTTCTGGGAATAAGGCAATTAGCTCAGCAACTGTAATCACAACCTTGATGAATTTATGAGCAAACTCTAATGAGTAAGATATTGATTTTGTAACTGCAGTGCTCTTGTTGTGCTGCAGTGTTTTTCCCTGAACGTGATGCACAGTCTGAGTCATTCTGGTGCTGTGAAGACTCACCATTAAATGCACCGTTTAGGTTAAAATATTTATTTTCAGGTTTCTATCTCAGTATTTACACCGTCTCCTCGGTAAAGCAAAAGTTCAATGCAATACCCGCAGCCTTTTTTGATCTATTTCCATTTCAAAGCTTTTTTTTTTTTCCATGCAGAAAGCAGTAATTTCCTTCTTGTAAATCTCACTTGCAGTGTATAAAAGACAGCAAAATGTGTGTTTTCTTAGCCTTGGAGTGCAGAGCGAGCCTACAGTAACAAAGAAAGCATGGTCTGTAGGCTAGGCGTAGATCTGCAGTCTCCTGCTGATATGTTCCATTTTCTCTGTTCTCTTTGTGCCTCTCTTTTATATTACCAGTTCCCTGTGATATTGCCCGGGCAACACGGGTGGATGACTGATGGTGTCCATTAGCAAACATAGCCCCCTATATGTGCCAACGGCCTAAAGAGCCAGTGTCTCTTTCCCCTCTTTTTTTTTTTCTCTCCTCACTCCTACTCCCTCCTCCTTTATTTTCCTCATTCCTCTCGACTCTTCCTCTTACCTTTTTGCCCACCCA
This sequence comes from Australoheros facetus, assembly GCA_030220045.1. Lineage (NCBI taxonomy): Eukaryota > Metazoa > Chordata > Actinopteri > Cichliformes > Cichlidae > Australoheros > Australoheros facetus. The sequence goes on from JASGAU010409798.1 coordinate 19,634, forward strand.
CCCGCTGCATCCACTCTGTTTTTCTTCCCCTGCCTTCGTCTCCATCCATCCTCCTTACGGTTGTTTTTCATAGCTACAGCTCTGCAGTAGAGGGGAGGGATGAGACCATTTCTCGTCCTCCTTCGCGCTCACTTTTGCGAGACAGAGCGACCGGAGGATGGGTTGAGAATGTCAAGCATTAGGTTGGGAATAGAGTGCTGTTCAAACAAAAGAATAGGCCACTAATATGACAGATGCTGTGTGTATTGCAGGAGAATATTAGCTAATCTGGTTTAACTCCCAGGGTTGAATACAGTCAGCAGCGGGGGGTGAGGAATCTGGCTCCTCCATAGACATTTGCAGCTCCCAGTTATGTGGTGGGTGTCGAGGAGTAGTGTACAATCTTGCATCTTTTAAAACTTCTAATCCCCCAAAACAGCATGCCTTTATAAATATGGATTTATTTAGGCAAAGCTGGATTTGTGAAAAGNCACACACACTTAGCACAGTTGCTTTACTGTACACTGGGAAGAAATGCTAATTTCAAAATTAGCTTTTCTGTAATTAGTACAGAAAGATAATTGCGGCGGATGTGCAATTAGCATTATGTAAAGTGCTTTTCCCCAGACTTAGGGGCCAATCAGTTTACCCCCTTTACATTCTCTGTTCTGCTGATGACATGGGAGACGCTCGGTGCCGAACATAAGAGAACTTCCTCTCCCTTCCACTCCCGATGAATGCGATTCACAGAATGAATCGGTTGGGGTCACATGCTCGCTGGAAAAGGGGGTTGAGGAAGTTTTTGCGTCTCCTTTTCATCTGCCTGTGTACATGAATGGAGAAGAGGGAAATCACTGTCATACCAGCCGTTACAGCACAAAGCCTCCTGATTGCATTCTGGACTCTGACATGCTTTTTTTTTTTCCTACAGGGAAACCAAATGTTCTTGCACAGCGTGACTGACTCATTGCCTGATTGCCCTCCATCCCCCCCATATTTTTTAAATCCAGCTCCATCCTTTTCTTCATTCCTGCCTTCTCAGTTTGCATTCAGATGGAGTGGTTTCTATTTAAACAATCACATAATTCTACACTAACCCATGTGATTTCCTTTTTTTTTTAGGTCTCATCAGACATCAGAACAGCTCAGTTACTGGCATTTTCCACTTACTGGATAGCAATAAAGATGGCAGGTAAATAATTTAATTAAGAACCTTTTGAGTCCAGTTTTTGTTTTCATGTTCTGGCCAGTGCTACCCATTTTAATGAGCACAGAAATCAGCAGTGTGTGTGTGTGTGTGTGTGTGTGTGTGTGTGTGTGTGTGTGTGTGTGTGTAAGTGTTGGCCTTAAATTGCTAAAAAACTAGAAATGTTCTATAAATAGTTTGTTGATTACGTAGGCAAAGTTCTGCATAATAGAGATCCACTGATTCAGGTTTTTGAAGGCCAACAGTGATGTTTTTATACTGAAACAGTTTTCACTGTTGGGTTTTGCTCTTGCCAGAGTGAATGGTCCTTTTGTCAAATTATTTACACTGCTGTGAACTCCAATTCTAAAAAAATTTATTACAGCATACACTGCTGTGCAAAAGTCTTGCGCCACCCTTATATTTTGCTATGAAGGAGCCAGACTGTCTTGTACTTTAAAAAAAAAAATGGTCTTGAGCAATTGCTCTTTGGACTTTCTGAAGAGCTATTAGCCTGAGACTTCGCATATTGGGATGGTCCGTGGTGTGTCCTTAAAAAATGTGAGGAAACTGGACAAGTGGAGGACAAAAGAAGAAAGGGCAGGCCTAAAAAACTAGAGCAGATGAACAGCATCTGAAAGTCATGTCCTTAAGAAACAGTTGACCGCTTGCTAATGCTAATGGTCACGGCGCTAGCTAACTGTTATTGTGCGATTGCAATCTGTTCTGGTAGCTGACTGCTGAAATTCTCAGCCTGGTGCAACGGTACCTCAGCAGGGCGCACCGCCTGGCAATAAACCACTGGCTAGAACCCTGCTAAGGAAGGGAAACAGGGAGAAAATACTTAAGTATGGCAAATTACTCAAGAACTAGACAATATCAGTGCCAACAGGTCTGCCGGAGTGATGGATCCAAACTTGACATTTTTGGTTCAAATTGTCATCAGTATGTACAGAGGACATGTACAACAGTGATTGTCTGCAGCCATCTATAAAACACGGTGGAGGCTCTGTCATGGTTTGGGCTGCATTTCAGCCAGAGGTGTTGGAGATCTTGTCAAAATTAATGGAATTATGAAAACACAATACCAGCAGTACCATCTGAAAAGCATCTGACTGGCAACAGCTTCATTTTTCAGCATGACACTGATCCCAGATTCAGTTAAATTAATTTCAGTTTAATTTAGTTTTATTTATATAGTGCCAAATCAGAACAACCTCAAGGCATTATATTTTAAGGTTAAAAACTAGGGATACGCCGATCCGATATTCATTATCAGTATCGGTCCGATCCTGGCCTAAATTACTGGTTGCATTACAAATCTGCATTACAATTCTCCGTCGTCTTCTTCTTGTGGGTTTGCGGTTGACCAAACCAGCTTAAAGCTGCATTACCGCCATCTACCGGAATGGAGTGGGGATCAGGAAATAACCCCCTCAGTTCTCCATCGCTGCGACGGATTCCCTTTGACACTGAGTGGATCATCGCTGACATGTTTTTCCACGCCTCCACCGCTCTCTGCGTGTTCATGTGTTGTGCTCGCTGTGCTGAAAATTTCAGCTGTTAATTTTTTCTCTACTTCAGCTCCCGGACGTACTGCTAGCGAGCTAGTGATTGTCCGGTACCAGAAGGACCCCTTCCCCGTCAAAATATTTTTTATACTTTAATCCCTGATTAGTGACTAGATATAGACCTGCAGTAGAAATGTATTTAGGAGATTGCTTGTGAATATAAAACATTACAAGATTGCGCTCACGCAGCCCCCAGTTTTTCAACATAACGCAACAGCAGCAGTCAGCTGATTTACGTGCAGTCAGTCTGCACAAGCAAAGAGGCGGAGCCGGTGAGCTTAGATGGAGTGGAAGAAAGTTTTCTCCCTGTAACCACCATTAAACCTTTACTTGGAAACAGCCGGAGGTCCTTCATCAACCACCTGATCAGTAAGTGAAGAAAAGAGAACTTTGTAGTTGCTCCATCCACCCTGTTTGTTTCACACAGGGAAAAACTGCAGTACAGAAGTTAAAATA